>CAJPIZ010001482.1:0-16528 GCA_905368565.1 Medioppia subpectinata | reverse complement strand
GCACCATGGCCCTTTTACGCAACCAGTTAATTAGATGTAATTAAAAGTAATTAATTGTAAACGCGTTACAAAATGCAAAACTAAAATTAGGCGCAAAACTAATGCAATGACTAAACGATCCCTAAATGAGAGGCAATGAAAAGTGAAGGTTGTGTTGAACATAGACGCCGGTTGCTATGGAGACTGTGCGTTAAACAATTGCTAGTCTTGTATCCAGATTAGTCTTGTTAATCGTGTCACGTTCACGCGTGAATCACTCACTATGCCAACGTTATACCAAAATTAAGCATTAGTCTCATACAGACTGTCCACGATATATGTCCCTACTGTGTTTTTCCATAGAAAACCATTGTATGACTACAATATCTTAATCAGGTGTAGATCAGGCATCTGTAAACCGATTTTAATAAACTTGGATGTTTTCAAATAAGTAAAAGCTACACTTTAAATTCTGATACTCAATAATTAACTTCCCTGAAATCCCTAAAATATCAACGGCAATATTTAAATTCTTTCAAAATATTTACATTTTTGTGAATTATTCAATGAAATCCTATGAAAAAGACTAATTACTTAATAAAATCACCAAGGAAAGTATACTCACGATAAATCAAATATTATGTTAAATTAACAAATCGCACATAATGATTATTCTAGCAAATTAATATTAACCATCTACAACTACTATATCCAGAATTAGACTAGGTCACAAAATCAATAATATTTAGAATCTGATATTTTAACAATAAAATTGTTCCTGGTAAACTTAGGGTTAATCCACAATTATTTAAGGCATACCAAATTAAACGTGTATTATTTACCTTTAAATTCTACTAGTTATTGGTAGACAAAATACTTAACAATATGGCAAAATTATGTATAATGTAAATGCCATAAAATAGGGTATATATCGTGGACAGTCTGTACACTTAACATTGTCTATAGGATTAGCATTAGTTCCATAGGCTTAACATTGTCCATAGGATTAGCATTAGTTCCATAAGATTAGTATTATCTATGTTATCCCTATGCCATAGATTTAGCATTACCCATGTTATTCCTGTCATAGACTTAATATTGTCCATAGACTTAGCATTACCCATATTAAAGTATAGCCATAGACCAGGAGCACGCAAAATCACGCAAAAGTTAGGCTTTGCCTCTATGCTCCCATAGACAATACATTACAGTTTACGCATATCAAATGAAAAATTAAATGTATATTGATTTGAATAGGAATATATAGAGTTATAATCAGGGAATTGCGTTTTAGGCAAGTATAAAACCCCTAATTGTCACTATAATAGGTATGAAAAACAACCCAAATAGTTACTCAAATAGTTACTTATAATTTGCCAAAATAGGCTTAAAATCATATAGAATGTTACCATAAATCAGTTTCACTCATTTAATACATTATGTAAAACATTCTTTACATTGTATAACTGTTTTTAAGTTAAATCATTTGTATTTAACTAAATTAACTGTTAAAGTTTGGTCATAACCCTGAATATCTTAAAACTCACAATTTTGGCCATTACCTAGTTTCGAATGATAATTATTACCATATTTTATAATTATTATTACCATATTTGTCATAGTAAGTGATTCACGCGTGAACGTGACACGATTAACAAGACTAATCTGGATACAAGACTAGCAATTGTTTAACGCACAGTCTCCATAGCAACCGGCGTCTCTGGTGTTGAAAATGCATTCAAAACGTGTATTCAATAGACATGTTATGAAATGCATACCAAACGAGTCGTAAACCTATTGTCAAACAATTAATTGATGTCTGATTTGTGATTAATTAGTGAACACAACGACAGCACAACTGACACGACATGAAACTCGTCAACAAATATATCAACTATAAAGAGGGCGACGGGTGAGTCATTACAGGCCATACACTGGCCATACATTTGCCGCTTATTTTGACCGCAAAATTGCGAAACAAATGCCAGCAAAACGTCAATTATAATGATTCGCATTCGTAAACAACGTTACGCTTTATATAAATCAGTCAATTGGTGTGTTATAACGGGGTTTTAATTCATTTATTTTGTACTATCAATGCTTATATATTCTATACAAATTGAGCATGGTGATCCCAAATGAGTCACCTTGGTCAAATGTTGCATTACATATGTCCGGCCATATAATTGATGGCTGAGTATATGCATGAGTTTTGCCTCTATTTAAGCCTTATATTAGTTTTTAATGCTATTTATGATTAAACATATGGTTTGAGATCTAATTGATGGCAAAAAAGTGATTATAAATCGCGTGAAAAGTCATTAATTTCATTGTTTTTGACACTTATTTGAGACAACAATCATATGTTTTGTTGCGTTGACGTAATGCATGTGTGGCTCACACACAGTGTGTGTACGCGTGAAATATGCCACTATTTTAGTACCCCTTTTGCCCCTAAGATATTGTTGTCCATTGAAAACTCACTATTAATATACAGACCCAATGGTCGGACACAATACACACCCCCTCTAAGCGTCACACACTATGCGAACGTCTCGTCACAAAAACTATTACGACTTTATTTGTAAACAGAGTGTAAAAAATATTTTGTTTTTTTTGTCGCAAATTATTTGTGATTTAAACCAAATTAACGGCTATTTTGCGGACAAATGCCAAACATTGAATGCAAACAATTAGTGTTGAAATGCGTTAAATTGAATGCAAATAACGGTATAAACGGGACAACAGTTTGTGATAACAGTATCTAATGATCGCCTAAAATGGCATTCATGTGGCACTCAATGCAACACAAGTTGTATTGATTGCATCAATCAATGGTTGCTTTCGTGTACAACAACACAAGTGATTGACTCCTAAGCAAACACTCTTGCGATCGGCAACTGATCCGATCGGTTGTGACCGGCGATGGCATCGGTGGCCGAGTGGAGGGCGGAGTGGTGTCTGTCGGCGATGTACTCAATGAGACCCCACTTATGCGATGTCTCACTCGTGACGGACGACAACCAGCGAGTGGTCGCCCATCGGGTTAATAGGAAGGGATTGGAGCGCATCGCTGAGCCCACCGCACGGCTCGCACGCGGGTTACCCGCCATCGACGCCAACTCCCCGTAACTCGTCGTTTGACCGAATCTGATCTCATCCTTCAGTGTTGACCACACTTTGCGGTAAAACTCGGCTAAAGAATCCACGAGAGAGAGAGAGAGACAGAGAGAGAGAGAGAGAGAGAGTTAATGGTATGACAAGCGGACAGTCAAACAACTAGTGCTTACAATTGGAAACTGATGGACAAAACTGAACGGTATTGTCGGCCACTGTTTGCTTACGGCCACCAAAATAGTCGGCCAACCACTGGACACAAGCGGCGAAGTGTGCGCTGTTGACGGCGTCGGGCGAGTCCTCTAAGAGGACTACTTTGACGTCAGTGTTGGCCGCAAACGGCTGCTCACAAGCGGTGGTCAATCGATGCAAACCGTCGGCGCAAACGGTGACCACTATTTTGCCGATCGGACTCCCGATGGTTGCCGTCTGCAGAGTTGCTGCACATTTGTGACCAAACTTTACGCCCATTTTTGCGCACAATTTACTGGCGAAGAGAGTGTGAGTGCGAAGAGTGAGTGTCTGTCGATCACCGATCAAATCAAATGCAATTCAAAGATATAACACAAATGCTATCAAAACTTGTGCTTTTGTGTGAAACGATTGTCAAACGCATAGGCATTACGTAATACACACGCAATCAATACAAATGACCCCCACTTTTGACACCTATTTTAAATTCACTGATAATTAATTTTAATTAATTAAAGCTTTTAATTAACATAAATTGCACCATGGCCCTTTTACGCAACCAGTTAATTAGATGTAATTAAAAGTAATTAATTGTAAACGCGTTACAAAATGCAAAACTAAAATTAGGCGCAAAACTAATGCAATGACTAAACGATCCCTAAATTCCAGGCAATGAAAAGTGAAGGTTGTGTTGAAAATGCATTCAAAACGTGTAGACATGTTATGAAATGCATACCAAACCAGTCGTAAACCTATTGTCAAACAATTAATTGATGTCTGATTTGTGATTAATTAGTGAACACAACGACAGCACAACTGACACGACATGAAACTCGTCAACAAATATATCAACTATAAAGAGGGCGACGGGTGAGTCATTACAGGCCATACACTGGCCATACATTTACCGCTTATTTTGACCGCAAAATTGCGAAACAAATGCCAGCAAAACGTCAATTATAATGATTCGCATTCGTAAACAACGTTACGCTTGAATACAAATCAGTCAATTGGTGTTATAACAGGGTTTTCATACATTTATCATGTAATTTAAATGCCTATATTTCTATACAAATTGAGCATGGTGATCCCAAATGAGTCACCTTGGTCAAATGTTGCATTACATATGTCCGGCCATATAATTGATGGCTCAGTAAATGCATGAGTTTTGCCTCTATTTAAGCCTTATATTAGTTTTTAATGCTATTTATGACTAAACATATGGTTTGAGATCTAATTGTTGGCAAAAAGTGATTATAAATCGCGTGAAAAGTCATTAATTTTATTGTTTTTGACACTTATTTGAGACAACAATCATATGTTTTGTTGCGTTGACGTAATGCATGTGTGGGTCACACACAGTGTGTGTACGCGTGAAATATGCCACTATTTTAGTACCCCTTTTGCCCCTAAGATATTGTTGTCGATTGAAAACTCACTATTAATATACAGACCCAATGGTCGGACACAACACACACCCCCTCTAAGCGTCACACACTATGCGTACGTCTCGTCACAAAAACTATTACGACTTTATTTGTAAACAGAGTTTTGTTTTATTTTTTTTATCGCAATTTATTTGTGATTTAAACCAAATTAACGGCTATTTTGTGGACAAAAGGCAAACATTGAATGCAAATGAGTGTTAAAATGCGTTAAATTGAATGCAAATAACGTTATAAACGGGACAACAGTTTGTGATAACAGTATCTAATGATTGCCTAAAATGGCATTCATGTGGCACTCAATGCAACACAAGTTGTATTGATTGCATCAATACATCAATCAATGGTTGCTTTCGTGTACAACAATACAAAGTGATTGACTCCTAAGCAAAACTCTTGAGTGATCGGCAACTGATCCGATCGGTTGTGAGCGGCGATGGCATCGGTGGCCGAGTGGAGGGCGGAGTGGTGTCTGTCGGCGATGTACTCAATGAGACCCCACTTATGCGATGTCTCACTCGTGACGGACGACAACCAGCGAGTGGTCGCCCATCGGGTTGTGTTGGCCTCCACTCTGCAGTACTTCAACGCCATGTTTGTGGGCACTAATGGCGGACAGTATGTGGAGAGCGGTCTCTACGAGATCCACATCAAGAACATTGAGGGCCGAGCCCTGCATGAGATCGTCAAATGGTGTTATACGGGTTCAGTGGCCACCACTGCAGACAATGTCCAGCAGCTGATGAGTGCGGCCAAAATGCTGGACTGCTGTCACATTGTGGCCATTTGTGGCCAATTCATTGAATCGCAATTACATCCGGAGAACGCGTTGGGAGTGTACGGCTTCGCGGAACTGTTGGGCTGTCACGAGCTCCAGGAGTTCGCTATCAATTACATCTACAATAACTTCCGACTCATTGCCACCCAATCGGAAGAGTTCATGCAATTGACGGCCGAACGCGTCTCACAGATCATATCATCCGATTTGGTGGACACCGGCGATGGCGGCGAACAAGTGGTTCTCAACGCACTCATGGCGTGGATTCTCTACGACCGCTGCGATCGCATGAAGTTCTTGTCGTCACTCATACAACACATCCGTTTCCCGCGTTTCAGTCAAGAGAGTCTCGTCCGCATCGAAGACGAGTATCCGCTCATCAAAAGCGACGCCACGTGTAAAGACCTGCTCATCGAAGCCATGAAATACCATCTTTGTAAGGGTCGGCTCACGACCGCAATGGTGGCCAACAACGAGCGCTTCCGCGTCCGCACGCCGTTGGGTCGGCCCAAGTGTATGATCGTTGTGGGCGGTCAGGCGCCCAAAGCCATCAGCAGTTGCGAGTACTATAACTTTGATACCGACCAGTGGGCAGACCTCGGCTGCAATTTGCCGAGCAATCGATGCCGCGCTGGTCTCGCAGTCCTGAACGGCATTGTCTATGCAATCGGCGGTTTTAATGGCTCTTTACGGGTGGGAACTGTTGACTATTTCGATCCCAAGTCCAATATGTGGAACTCCTGCACGTCGATGGAGGCCCGACGGTCCACACTAGGCGTCGGTGTCCTTCACGACATGATTTACGCGGTCGGAGGCTTTGACGGGTCCATCGGTTTGCAGTCGGCAGAGGTGTTCAATCCGTTGACCAAAACGTGGCAATTCATTTGCCCGATGTCTACGCGCCGCTCGTCGGTAGGTGTGGCCACTCTGAACGACGGCCTCTACGCTGTGGGCGGTTATGACGGCGCCAGTCGTCAGTGTCTGTCGTCCGTCGAGTTTTACAATCCTGTGTCCAACGCGTGGACATTGATTACCGAAATGTCTCAACGCCGTAGCGGTGCGGGCGTTGGCGTACTGGACGGCCGTCTCTATGCAATTGGCGGTCACGACGGGCCGGCCGTACGTAAGAGTGTCGAGTGTTACGACCCGAAGACCAACAGTTGGTATCAGTGCTCTGATATGATTATAGCGCGCCGTAACGCCGGCGTTGTGGCCAAAGACGGCCTCTTGTATGTGATCGGCGGTGACGACGGACAGAGCAATTTGGCCTCCGTTGAGGTCTATAATCCTAAATTCAATTCGTGGTCTCTTTTACCGCTGAATATGTCGAAAGGCAGGAGTTATGCGGGCGTTGCCATCGTCTACAAGAACTGGTCCTGAGTTATCACTCTTTGATTTCCACTCATTATCGATGACTTTATCACTTGTTTTTGTCCCCAAAACTAATCGAGTTTTTACACCCAAAACCCGATTACAAGAACCAGTCATTCAGTAATTTATTCCCCAAATGAACGGATATTTTATATATAAAAATCTATAATAATATAAATTATAATGTAATTCATATATATTTGTACTTATCATTCATTAATTTCATTAATTTTAACTATTGTTTAAATTTATATCGATGTTTAACCACGAGTTTTGTTGATTTATTATAAAAGATCAAAATTATATAAAGATAATTATTATAAACACCAATTGACTGAATTTATGCGATTTTTAACAACTTTGAAAAGTATATCATTTTTAAAAATAAATGTTGAAAACTCTGATTAAAACTCTAATCATGTGTTAATTACAATGGATTTGATTTAATTGACTAATTGTATGGACACAACAGGCGGGTAACGCTCATCCCGGACGACACGGAGGACATGTGGCATCTCTATAATCTGATCCGAGAGGGTGACTATCTTCGGGCGACAACATTCCGCAAAGTGACTGTGGAGTCGGCCACCGGAACCACTGCCTCGAATCGGGTGAAGATCACGATCACGATATCGGTGGAGACCATAGAGTACGACACGCAGGGGCTGATGTTGCGCGTGAAGGGCAAGAACGTGACAGAGAACCAGTACGTGAAGATGGGTCAGTACCACACGCTGGACATCGACCAGAACCGCAAGTGTACGCTCACCAAAGCTCACTGGGATAGCGTGGCGTTGGAACGGCTGGATCTGGCCTGCGATCCCACCCAGAGTGCCGACTTGGGCGCAGTGGTCATGAACGAGGGCATAGCGCACGTGTGTTTGGTCACCAGTAGTATGACTTTGGTTAGGGCTAAGCTCGACGTCAACATTCCTCGTAAGCGCAAAGGCTTTTGCTCTCAACACGAGAAGGCGATGCAGAAGTTCTTCGACACCGTTATCGCCGCCATTGTTCGACACATGAACTTTGACGGTGAGTTCAGTTCATTGTCTTCAGCTGTTCTTAAATGTGATGTTTATGTGAATGCTTTTTGAATGCAGTTATAAAGTGTGTACTATTGGCGAGTCCGGGCTTTGTTAAGGACCAGTTCTACGACTATATGTGTCAACAGGCGGTCAAAATGGACATCAAACAGATCACAGAAAACAAAGCAAAGTTTGTCTTATGTCACGCGTCCTCTGGTTTCAAACACTCACTCAAAGGTGTGTTTAATAATTGTTTAAATGATTGGCTGTTAACTGATGTTATAATACGTGTCATTTGTATCTAAACAGAAGTATTGGCGGATCCGCTCTTACAGTCACGTCTGGCGGACACGAAGGCGGCCTCAGAAGTGAAGGCTTTGCAATCTTTCTACACAATGCTTCAAACAGAACCCGCGAAAGCGTTTTACGGCATAAATCACGTCGAAAAGGCCAATGAATGTCAAGCCATTGATTTGCTACTCATCTCCGATAAGCTGTTCCGGTATTATAATTGATTGCAAAGAATTAATGTATGAATTGATTGATTGATTGATTGGTCGCCCAATAAAACAGGAGCCCAAAGCCTGACGACCGGAGGCGTTATGTGCGGTTAGTGGACAGCGTCCGCGAGAACGGCGGCGAAGTGAGACTCTTCTCCAGTTTACACGTTTCGGGCGAACGTAAGGCCATTGAAAACCGTCTCAATTGTCACTCAATTACCACTTAATGATCAATTTGTTTGTTTGGCCCCAGAATTGGATCAATTGACAGGAGTGGCCGCTATTCTACGCTTTCCGATGCAGGACTTGGAAGACGAACCCTACGAAGACGATGACAGTTCCAGTGATTGACCACTGATTCAGATGAGAGATTACACGCCTCGACAGTCCAAACGATTAAATTAATTAAACAGTTATTTTCTAATTATTAAACAAAATTAACTTATTTTCCGAGAATTAAATAAATTAACGCTAATTAAGATAATATTTATTCCAAAAAAATATATACAATAAAAACCAAATATAATTTCAAAAAACAGACAAACAATTAAAACCTTTACTAAATATCGCCATCGAAGTCGTCGTCGTCGGAGAACAAGTGTATGGAATCGCTGTCCGAAGTATCGAACGAAGAGGACGAACCGTCTGTATAGTCATCCAAATCGATCACTTCTTCGTCTTTGTTCACCACAAGTGACACATTTTCGGGTAATTTTGTTGTTATTTGCGAAACACTATTGAGTCTAATATTGCAAAAGATGAGTTCAATTTGTCGGCGACTTCGCGCCGCCGACACTTCCAGACACCCGTTGATCGCCTCTTCGTCTATCTGTTGGCTGTTCTCCACTTTGAGGCGCCGTAAGCTCTTTGTGGCCTTCAGTAGATCTACGACCACCTCATTGGTCAGATAGTTATGTTTACTACTGTACGGCGGATCCGCCACTTGTAGACTACTGTCGCCCTGAATGGTGAGCGTCGGGACGTCCAGCAGACCAATCAGACCATAGCTCTCGGTCTTCAGTTGGAAGAGTCCGGCGCTGATCGCGAACTCCACTAAATGGGGGCAAAACCTCTTGAGTTCGGCGAGTAATGGGTCGATGTTTGGCTTCTGTGAGTGCCAGTTGTCGAAGTCGATGAGTCTCAACACCCGGAGCCGCGACATACCATTCACGGCCTCCATTAGTGTACTCAACGTGTATACGCTGTGACAGCCGTTGATACCGCAATGATGGCGGCCGTCATCGATCAGTTCCAGCGCTTCCAGATTCTTGAGCTGATGCAAGTGGCGAACACAGCCCACATTGTTCTCGTGAGTGTTGATATCGCCGCCATTGAAACTGCAGTAAAACTCTCTGAGTTGTGGCATACCGTCGCAAATGGCGCGCAAACTCTTCAGTTTAATCAAATGTATCTGCAAAGTGGTCACTGTGTGCCGGACGGCCGAAGTCATCAACGACTGGATCAGCTGTTCGTCCCAATACATACTCTCGCCGATCATCAGCGACCGGATTCGAGGGGCGATATGCCTCAGCGTCTGACCCGTGAAACGAGACAACCGGTAGTTACGTACGGCTCGGTTCCGGTCGGTGGCGAAGTTAAAGTGTGTCAACTCGTGAAGACTGGTGGCGATGATGTGGATGAGGTCGTCGTCGAGTTGACAGTTGGGCAGATCCAAGTGTGTCAACAGTGGATACTTGCGGCACAAGTACTTGAAGCCCACAAACGTTAGCGACTCTTCGCCCGACAGTACGTGCAGTCGTGTGATATTCGGGCAATTCGTGGCCATAATCGGTAACATAGCGTCGTTGGCTTTGATACCTATGGGTGTGATATATGTTGGGATCAGTTGATTGGCATATATTGTGGGAACTGATGGGAACAGACCTCTGAGTGTGAGTGCCGTGAGTTTGGGCATCAATTGGACGCAACACTCAAATTGATTCAAATCGAGCAGCGCTTCCACATTGTCTTTGTATTTGTAGAAGTATTGGTCTCTTTTGGTCCCATTTATCGACTGATTGTACACCAAATGTCTCTCATTTGTCAAGTAATTGTCTGTCAATACAATCGATGGTTAAAACACAGCCAAAGACATGATTATATCCAAAGACTCACCGATGGTTTGTCGCCAATGCGTGCAAACTCTTCGGCCGAGAATCAGTTGCTTCAATGGTATGTACGAGAAGATAGTGGACAGACAGTCATCGTTTAGGGCATTGATATTCATTGTGTTTTGATATTCTTCGGCGGTTTGGCCTCTAATTGTGATCACAATTATTGTGAAACCAGTTATGGATTTCACAGCAAAACCAAAACACAACTCATTTGACGAAACAATTCAAACATTAATACAAAACAAACAAAACATTACATCAAATACAGTACACACTATTCACGGCTTTAGTGTACAACTCGTTATTGTAAACCAAAGTGAACTAAATTATTAAAATACAAATTACAAGAATTGCATCCAATTATGTGAACATATGGTCAATATTTATTGAAACAACATAATTAATTCACTATTTAATTAATTAGTATAGCCACAAACAATAACACATGTGTACATTTAACCGTGTGTTGTCTGTACAGCATTCACACATACAACAGTACAGTTAAACTTCTCTGCTATGAACTCCTCTATGTTATGAAGAAAATCTCAAAATTCAAACAAATATCCCATAGACTTACTGTTAAAATAACGTCTATGTTGTGAACTCTCTATCTTATAAACCAATTTCTGCCAACAATTTGTTAATCAATTAATTAATAAACGAAATAAAAGCAAATATTTTACAGAAAAGCATTTAAAAACTTAATTCAATGCAAACACAAAAACATACTTTATTTCCGGACATCATTTGTGGCACAATTGAGGACAACAACAAAGATGGCGGACGCGCTGAAGAAGGCCATGAAGTCTGTGACTGAATATAATCGTCAACTAAATCAAGAGCGACGCGAAGACCGGCGCCTCTGCATAGATCTGCAGACGTATACCATTAACCATCCTCTGGGTCTCGGCCTCCACAACAAGTCGCTCCGGAGGCGCAGTCGTCGGCCGCGTATTGGCCGCTATCCCATCGCCCTCTTCCACAACCACTACCAGGACTGGTACCCGAAGTACACGTCCGAAGAGCTCAAGTACTTCCCGCTGAACACCGTGTTGTACGGCCCGATCAGCGACGCCTCCAATTTGCCGCCCGTTCTTCAGTCGTCGGCCGACGCGACCGCTTCCGACTCAGACGTCGGCTCCGACAACGGCCTGTCGGACGACGAGAGTTCGTGCAGTTGTGGCAGTCGTCCGGCCAATGGCGCCGACGGAGACAATGTCGAGGGCGACGACTCGTCCGACAGCGACGACTGCAGTCCACCACAGCTCGAGCGCCAACAGCCGAAGCCATTGGTGTCGACGGCACCCGTGCCGGTCATCTCGAGGCCGAACGCCGTGTGCAAAGTCTGTAAGGGCGGCAGTCGGCCGGAGGAACAGCTGCTGCACTGTTCGGACTGCGAGAACAGCGGTCATCCGCGGTGTCTGGAGTTCACGGACGAGATGATCGACGCCATCCGTCTGTATCAGTGGCAGTGTATGGACTGCAAGACGTGTGTCCACTGCGGCCAACCCCACGATGAGGACCGTATGATGTTCTGCGATAAGTGCGATCGCGGCTATCATACGTTCTGCGTTGGTCTGAAGTCCATACCTCACGGCCGATGGGTGTGTCTGTTGTGCGCCAATTGTGGTCAATGCGGGGCCAAAATCCCGGCGCCCGTCAACCAGAAGGGCGCCCATTGGCAGCACGAAGTGATCAAAATACTGTCGCCAAACGGCGATACAATGACTCGCCATCAGGTCTTATGTCACGCCTGTTATCGGACACGAAAGCAGAGGAATAACCAAAATGTTAGTTAACTCGTCGATCGATGGCATCAAATATAGTATATCTACTGGTTTTTGATTGAATGGACGCTTAATTTAGTTGTTTTATAAGTATTTATTTAAATAAAAATAACGTTTTTCTCATTTTTTCGCTTATAGTATAAGTCTTACTGTGTATTAAAAGCACTCATTTTTTAGTTCACAAATTTTCTGTCAATTTTTTTAATAATTCATTTTAAGACCATTTTTCAAAGTTTTATATTTAGAGAGATATTTGTTTTCGGAAATAATGTTTAACTCAATTTCTTTATACAATTAAATATATATTGAAATAATAATTATTATTATTATTATTGAAATTATAATAAATATTAAAAGCGTTAAACAATTGGTTAATAATAATTTGTTGTAATAATAATAATGACTATATATTTATGCCTAAGAGTTGTGGTTCAGGACTTGCGGTGATGGCCGCCGCCACCGGTGCAGCCGATGGACATGCGGTGCAGTCTTTGGATGTGTGCCTCGAATAGGATTCGGTTGGACTCGTAATAGATTGGGTTAGAGTTGGAGTCCAGTTCAGGCGAATACACGGCTAGACATTGGCTGTGATGATGGCTATTGTCGATGACTACACTGTGGTTGTGGTGATTGTGGTGACCATTCATGTGCGCCATTGTGTGCTCAACACATTGCTGGTGATGTTGTCGCAGTTGGTGTGCGAACGGATCCATCTGGTGATGATTTGACTCCATTTCCAAACCGTTGATCTGTTGGCCAATGAGAGCGTCGTTCAAATTGTTTGCGCTGAAGACCCGGAGAAATGAGACAAAAATAAAGACACATTAGGTTTGCGTTCATGGATTGGATCCAATCAAATGGACGCGAAGGTCAGTGTCTGCTCTCTAGCAGAACCAGTCGTACCCGTCGGACATGACATCGATGTGAAGACTGTTCATCCGTTTAGTGACGGGTATATAATCCGTGTCTTCGGGAGCGGCCGTCCGGTCGCGCTTTCTGGCCGTCCAATCAAATCAAAGCAACATTAATATCAATGACTCATCACATGATATGACAATACAGACCTCGAGGACGTGGTTAAAGTCATGGTGCGATCAGATAATGAGTACTTCAGCAGTGATGGCAGAAATGAATGGCAAAAATAAAGACAAACTGTAAATGAGTTGTAAATTCAAATCAAACGGCGATTCAAAACACGATTCAAATGAACCAAAAAAATCAAATCATGTTTTTTAGGCCACAAATCAGTCAATAAATATTTGCACACAAATGGCAGTGATTTGGTCGACACAAGTGTTATGTAATAATAAACACACAAATTGTTAATCAATTGTAAGTATAGTTTGCGTTTGAAAAGCGATTCAATAGTAAGGGATTTGATTAACAGTAATATAAGTGTAATTGAATTGAAATGAATGGTAAACCCAATGGTTGTTATGTTATGTTAATTGTTGTGTTGTTTTGCATTCATTCAAAACTGCATTCATTTGTTGTGTTTTGTGTGAAACGCAACGATTGTATTGACACACATCTCACTCATAGATGGCATTACGAAAGCATTTTATACCCATTTCTCCATTTAGTTTTTTTTGCTAAAGTTTTCCCATTATTTGATTCATTACTTACTTTAGTTTAGGTTTAATTTTGTAAATCCGGTTATGAATTAATCCAGTGTTAACTCTAAATTACACATAATATACAGTATGTTTAGACGTATACAGTATAGACTAGATTATACTCCTATATTAGGATAATTGATAAATGTAAACTCCAACTTAATTGATAACGTTAGTTCTAATTGAGCTTGATCTAACTTATGTTTACAACATTTCTATAAAGTTATATAAATATTTTTAAATTAAATTAAGTTATTTTACAAACTGTTATCTCGAGATTACAATTGTTTTCTATAAGTTTAGCATAAAATATAAATAAAATCTTTCATTTTTGATATGCAATACAAAAATTGATTATTTGTGACATTTAAAGTATATTCTCTATAATTAATTCATTAATTTTAATATAATAGCCATTAATCTTACAGTCATTTCAATGATTCTCACATTTAAACGCAAATATACAGTAAAAGTTTGGTACAAAGTATGCGTTAGTTTGCGATTACAAGTATATAATGCACTTAATATCATATATTTTAATAGTCTTATAGAAAATACATTTTCAAAAACTTTGTCTTTTGATAGGCGTCTAAAAAATAAGATAAGACACTGTTTTATGTGGAAATATAACACACTTATGATTAAGGCTTCCAATTTTCGGGAATTCCCGAATAAAATAGTTAACAAAATCATCGGGAATTTCATACCATTAGGTTTAGGGGTTATAATAGACCAAAAATATATAAGTTTTATTTTCCCGATTTTTCTTATAACCCCTAAACCTAATGGTATGAAATTCCCGATGATTTTGTTAACTATTTTATTCGGGATTTCCCGATTTTGGCTTATTTTGGGAAAATTCCCGATTTTAGCATATTTTTGAGAAAATTCCCGAAAAGTCTATTTTTATAACAAATATTCCCGAATTTAGATATTTTTTGACGAAAATTAGTTATTTAATAACTATAATATTTCACCAAAAACTTATAATAAAATTCTAAACTGAATATAACTAAAATCAAAACATGTTTTGTAATCCACGAAATGTCTTACAAAATATTTATTGATTATTTCCGTTGAAGTCTAGCGTTTTTTCTCTCAGTTTAAGATTATTCTTAGAGATAGAAGACTGAAAAAGCTCAAATTTCATGTCATTATCAAATATAATTCATTTCTAAATGATTTATATGTATAATGATTGTGTTATAATTGAGTAAANTTGAAGTCTAGCGTTTTTTCTCTCAGTTTAAGATTATTCTTAGAGATAGAAGACTGAAAAAGCTCAAATTTCATGTCATTATCAAATATAATTCATTTCTAAATGATTTATATGTATAATGATTGTGTTATAATTGAGTAAAATCGTATTTCCCGAATTTTCCCGATTTTGGCCTTTTAATTCCCGAATTTGGATGTTTTTACTCCCGGAAAATGGAAGCTTTACTTATGATTGACTGAATATATCTATGGTATGATATGTACAGGTGTTGTGAGGAAAGGTAGGGAAGGGCTGTCTGTACATGAATTAGTCATCACGTATTTCTTGATTCATTATTTGCTGCAAATATTTAGTGAATAAATCCCAGAACTTATCCCTTAAGTTAATGACTACCGGTTTATACGCTTTTTGCGTAAATGTATTGCAAATAACAATTCATTATAAATTCAGTCAATGTATTCCTATAGCTATGAGTTTGTGTGAAGAATGCATTAGTTTTTTATTTAGCAAAACATTCTTACATTCTTATGGGGAAAACAATGACTAAAACACTGGAAAATAACTTTAACTCTTTTGAACAACTCTTAGGCAATTCTCAACGGATCCCAAACTAGGATTCATTCATTGATTATTTGCATAACAAATATAAAATAACATTAAAGACAACAACAATTCATTTCCATATATCAAATCCAAGGAGATCTTCACTCATCATAATTGCATAGTTTTGTATTGCAATTAATTTATTGATAAGTTTAACGCATTTGAAGTTTTAAAATAAGGTTTTCTTACAATTATCAATGGTTTACTTTTGTAGTCGAGAGAGAGAGAGAGAGAGAGAGAGAGAGAACAACGGAAGCATAGAGTATATGCCGTAAGTCTTACCCGAGGACAGAGTCAGTGCCCAACTGTTCGGCCAATTCGGTAAAGCACTGGTAGAGTTGCATTTGAGGCAACTTTTTAAGGCGCTTCTCGTCGACGCCGTCCACACCGCCGATGACCGCACCGGACGTCTGCAGACATGCCGTTATCTTCTTCTCCGTGTTATAACACGTCTGTCTAATTACTTCCACTCTTTTCTCAGCATTGATCAAGTCTTCGGTCAATACTTCGCTTTTGTCTCCTCTGATAATAATAGACAGAGAAATACAATTATTGTTTCTTTCATTTACAAAAATATAAATTATAATTAGTGTCAGAATTCTGTTCATTCAATTCATAGGATTGTCTTTTCATTCATTTTTCAGATAACAAAAGAAAGGAAAAGGAAATTCATATTAAAATTTATTTAAAACTTTTTTACGACAATTAATTACTTATTAACAAAAAGGAGATGAGAGTGAGTGAGTGAGAGAGAGAAAGGGAGAGAGAGAGAGAGAGAGAGA
>CAJPIZ010001481.1:0-16529 GCA_905368565.1 Medioppia subpectinata | reverse complement strand
CGTGTCATCCGGGCCCACTTTGATCGGCATTTGGGTTGACCGATCGACCGTCAAAATATTGGTATTGCCGTACATAGAAAAAATGTTTTCCGGGCCCGGACCCTTTAGTCGTTGCCTTTTTATTCTACTTTATTATTATTTGATATAAATTTTAAAATTGAAAGTTTACAATTGTAAATGTGTAAATTACTTTAAATAGTTTTTGTTTATTATTAATTTGTATGCTTTATATTTTTATCAGATAAAACATTATTTTCCACAAATTAGTAGTAAATGTAATATAATTTGGCGCTATTGTTATCATTATACAAATAATTATTATAAATCATTTAGTGTTATAATTATATAGTTTTTATAAAGTAACTTATTGTAATAATGTAAAGATATATTATTCTTCTATATTTCAAGACAAATAAGTTTTATCAATCGTTATTATTTTAAAAACTTATTGAATCAATAAAATAAAATTGATAAATTGAAAATTATATGAATAATGATATTAAAATATAATAAATATTAATCAGTTTACCAAAAAAGCACAGTACTTATAACTATATTCTAATTAATTAATTCATTTAGAAATAAAACTTTTATAAAAGCATGCAAATACCCGTCTGCAACCCATTTGATAAGTATTTGTTTAAATCGATGTTTCAAAAATATACTTCTTTTTAAAATATGTAAATAAATAAACATATTTTGAATTTTCATTTTTGTCAAATACTACGCTTAATTCGTTAAATATATTAATGGTGTCCACTTTTATATGGAAATTAACTAAATCATGCGCCAACTCCATTGTGGTGGGTCGGGATGTGTATATACCATTCAACATTGTTTGAATATGGTCCTTTAATAATTTCGGTTGATTAAAATTAGCAATATCGTATGATTCATCGCTATATTTAAGTACAATATTATTTTAACCATATTTTACATATGAATAATGTAATTTATTTGAACATCTGAAAAGTTCAAACCAAGTAACAATTATACTTACGTTCCAATATTAAAAACATGTGCCATCGTTTGACCAATACTAAAAATATCGGACGCTCGCGTGTATTTACCACGATAATTTTCATCAGCCGTATAACCTGGCGTACCTCTACCATGAATGTTAGTTGGATATGTGAACGACGATTTATCAAACTGTATTGCCAAACCAAAATCAGCTAGCCGACAGAGAGTGCCATATGTTAACTTTGGGTCGCATAGTATGTTTTTTGGTTTTAAATCAAGGTGAAGTACACGGGCTTCATAATGCAAATAGTTTAACGCGCTTAATAGTTCAAAGAATATTTGCCACGATATTAGGTAATCGAATATTTTAATGCTTTCATTATTCGGATATTGTTTTAGTAGTGCATTTTTCATCTCGATCACTTGCGCTAAAGTTAATTCACAAAAATCCATTTTAATAATTTGTCCATTTAGCCAATTATGGTGATATTTAATAATGGATGTGTGATTTAGCTTGGCCAGTATCTTGCATTCATCAGATTGTTCTAGAAAAATGAATTAAATATAATTATAAATATAATAATTATTATACGATTGTAAATTTTAAAAAAATATATTTTGAATATATTAATGTCCAATTTAAATATAATATGTCATTGCGCATTTATGGACTAAACTATTATTATTTAATTTAGATTGAACTACCTGTCAAAGTGATAATCTTTATTGCCCACATTCGGTTATCGGTACGATCGTTGACTTTTAACACAGTACCATATGCGCCAGATCCAATTTTCTCAAGATAATTAAATTGAGAATTTGCAATTAAAAATTCTGTAATTATTTTATCCACATTATTTTCAGATTTAATATAAACAGTTGCATCGCGATATATAATATGGTCATTTTTACGACGATTCAAATATATAATTAACATAATAGTTATTATAAATGCAATAATTGTTATAAATGCCACACCTAATGTGCCCATTATAATATATAACAGTAAATGCGATATATTATTATTTTTATTATTATCATGCTCGCGTTTGGTTATTTCGGATATGTTGAGCGGATAATTATAATCACTAGTTATTGGGGTTGCATTATATACATTATCAATTATTAAATGGTCCCTTTTGGTAATCATGTTTTGAGTTTCAATGGATGTATTATTGATATAATAATCATCATGATCATTATATATTGTTGTATTAATTATTGGCTTATCAGTAGTTATTGAAGTCACTTGTGTAACAATGGTTGTTGATAGTAATAGTGTTCCTTTAGTGACCTCTATGGGATAACACATTGGAGCATATTCTATATATGCGCTGCAATTCGCATCTACGTTACCAATGGGGGCCAGAAGCATTTCAGTTTCAAATTGTTTAACGTCCGATTCAAAGCATAGATTCTATTTAATACATAATCATAGTTTTGCTCAATTAATTACTTTCTGCTTTGTAAATTATTGATAATAGTTTCATGGCATACAATTGATACATTTGTAATGATTTATTACTAATGAATACAATTAATATCTGCGCATCTATAAAAATATATATTTAATTAATAATATATCAGGTAGGGGTGTGTGTTAATAGTGAATAGATTTGACAAATATCTGTCACCAGTAGCAAGCTTCAGGGAATAATGTGGGAAGGGTTGAATAACATAAAATAGCTAGTGTAATGATTGTGTGTGATTTGGGGTTAGTTGGGGATTAAATAATAAAGTAAATGTGTTCGTGGATCAAATGATGACAATCACTTCAATATAATTTTAATATTTGACATTTTTACAGTAAAGTTGTAAAAGTCATAAAACGATTCTGTTAAAAATCTAACTTGCGCATGACGCTGCTGCGTTTTGTACACATGACCTAATATTTTTGTCTTGTAATGATACATAGAGTATAACTATTGATGGACTAATTTTTGAAATTCATATTATGCGCCAAGGTTCAAGTCAATTAAACAGTGTGAACTGATATAGTGGCCAATCAACATCGTTTTTGAAAATGTTCTGAGAAAGTGTTTTGGAGACTTAGCCCATCAGAAAGTAAGCAAATTAAACAATTTCTATAATTATACTAAATTATTAATGTATTACAATGTACTGTATATAAATATATTAATTTAATAAGCATTATATAAATAAAATAAACATTTTCTATAACTCACCACACATTTCATTTGACAATCATTATAAATCCAAACTGGACAGCATCTTGATATTTCGGATTCAGCAGTAAATATTACATTATTATTTTTTGAAATACATCGATTAAGGCAACGCTTTGAGCGAATTGCACATGATGGGCTCAATTTATACATCATGGCATTAGTGAATAGAATTATTAAAATGAATAATTTTATACATAAATACATAATTGACAAAATATATTACAAAAAAAATAATAAGTAATTAATTTGTTTTACAATATCGAATAGAAATTATAATATTTATCGCATAAATTAATTAATTTGGATTACTATTGTATTCAATAATTATTTATGAGAATTGAACAAGTATAATTAAACAGCAAACTCAAATTCATTGTTAATATATAAATACTCCATTATTATTTTCATCAGTTTGATAAATAGCCTTAGATCTCTACAAAGCTAGCAACTTACCAGAACATTATCTAACCTATTAAAACATCTTTATTTGAATAAAATAATTACGCTTTTATTGAGAAATATGTGTTATCTATAAGTCATATAAATGAGTAGGCGCAATTTCATCATCAATTTAGATTATATTCGGTTATTAAACACTACAATGTGTACAGAGTATTTTGACCAAAAATCTCCATAGAGTCCTATGGTAACGATATCTACAAAAATGCAAATTTTTACAAAATTTGTAATAAAATCTTCAGTGATTTAAATTATAATAAGGTTAATATATAAACCTAATCTACAATATATGACAATTTAGTCGCAGTTGATTTTGCACAAAATGTACTTTGCATGTCTGAGAAATTAAGCCTTGAATTATCTTACTTATTCTGTCTCACGAGTTATATAATTATGGCCAGTGCTTCCCGACGGGTAGTTAGGAGGACAAACACAACGGGATTTGATGTGTAAGATATCAGGTTATAAAATCATGTATTCAATTGAGATCAATTATAAATTCAATTATTTAAAACATAAAATACATGAAAATTTTGATTTTTGGTCAAAATACTTTGGACACATATTATACAAATACATATACATATACAATGTATAATTTATTTTGAAAAACAATAAATAAATAAAATAACACAAAAATATTTATTCATCGTTGTCTTCATTGGAAATCACATTACGATCGATGAGACCATAATTATTGACCGGAGGGTTAAACTGAGTGATAGAACTACCAAGAGTGCATCGGGACGAGCACTTGCCCACAATCTCTATCTGCCTGAATATACCCGTCAACGTATTGACACCCCCTTTAACGCAAGCATTCTGATCGTTGGCCTGATATATACCGGACCCCCAATAGAGATCACCCGAACACCGACCGCCAGAAACGATACCACACTCCACATAATTTAAATTACCTAGTTTATAATAAATTATTATTACTATTTAACTGTAACATTATTACAAATATGATACACACCATTATTATGCGAAAAAATCTGTGTATAATTAACCAGGTTCAATGACTCAGGTTGTGGGCTCCGGGATTCGTATCCCTGGCTATGACTCTGCCCTCCATTGAACGCGATGTCGTATTTATCATCACTTTTGACGACAATAATGCCATTACACGTGAAACTCGAGTCGCCGGACGACGAGTACGACAGTTGTTTCACTACTGATGTCGAATCGCACGGGTATATCGCGTTACCCCTCGCGTGTGTTTTCGTGGCTGGTGTGAATTCTAAGTAGACATTCAATCAAAATTGTGATTATAAATATGTAAATATTTTTACAAATATTCTAAAATTGTGGTATTCATACCGACATTATATGCATTTTTGGGGATAACTATTTGAACATAAAAATTATAAAATTAGATAAAGAAAATAATTATGAGTATTATTAATATATTACTTTTGCAGCGGTTCTCTGGCGATGGGTTTGGATGCCATATGGGTTTGGGTGGATTGAATTCAGGAGCCGGTGGTTTCCACTCGGGGGTGTGTGTTGAGGGCCGCCATACAGGTGCTGGTACGTGAGGTTTCCACCCATGGTCAGGTGCCGGTGCTACCCACTCAGGTAACACATTCTCTTGTTTGTCCCAATCGGGCTTTGGTTTGTGGCCGTACTGTAAACTCGTGCCAATTATTGCCGAGAATAACAAAATTAATTTGACATTCATTTTTATAAAGTTTTTTACGTGAAAAATATAATATAATTTAAGACAAAATTTTAATAGTTATTTTTTATAACATATTTGCCAAACACTTGTTAGTAACTTGTTACTTTATTAAAAACCTTATACAAACTTAATTTTTAGTAATGAAAATATATTTACAAAATAAATTTTTATAAAATGTTTAAGATACTAAAAAATAAATTTACTAGTTTTTATGATAAAGTGCCAAAATGTTTGCAAATTAGAATGTTTTGTTTATTGAAAAACACCGTACAGCAATACTTTGCAAATGTAAATAACAAATGTCTTATTGGGACAGATGGTTATTGAACTTGGTTTTAGTCAAATCAAAATCAGGGTATATAAAATATTTAAATGGTAATAAGTTAATAATATTATTATTTACGGAATAATATATCAAAATAAAAATAATTAAGGTTCTTACCCAAATTACATTCATCATATAATAGCTAATATTTTATAACAATATAATAAAGATTCTTTATTAAAGAATATGAATAAAACAACTTTTTATTAAATAAGCAAATAAAATTATATCTATTAATAACATATGGTAAAATAAGTATAAAACTTATAAAATAATACAAATTTATTTTCCATTCCACTTTAAAATTGATACAAATAATTATAATTACTTTCTGTTTGTAAAACTAATAATTAATTTTATTCTTTAAAAATATTGTATTTTCTTTAAAAGTAGTTTTTAAACATTTTTAATTTAATTTAATTTATTAATTATTTTTTTATTAATTAAAAAATAATTAAATTATTAATTACAATACTACAGTATAATATAAATAGTATCAAATTTAACTTGTAAGCTAAAACTGTTGTCAAAACTATACCACAAAAACACCAAATTTTCAGATCAATTACATTAAACTATTTACTACTTATTTATCGATGTCTTCAGTGGCGTAACCCGTATTCACAGTACGATCGGTGAGACCATAATTATTGACGGGAGGATCCAATTGATGGACAGAAGTACCCAGAGTGCACCGGGAGGCACACTTGCCCCGGATCTCTATTTGTCTAAATATACCCGAATAACTACTCACTCCACCCCTACAACAGGCTTTCTGATCGTTGGCCTGATATATACCGGACCCCCAAAAAAGGTCACCCGAACACCGACCGCCGGAAATGATACCACACTCCAGGAAATCCATATTACCTATATTAATTATAAGCGTTTACTTGAGAGTATAATTGCACATTTAGGTTACCAAATACCCTCTTCTGAGGCTTCTAGTTGTTAGAGAACTACAAATTATATTATTATACAGTATTTTCATGATTAAAATGTATGATTAAAAGCTAATTAGAAATTGCTATCTAAACATTGAATATAATTATGATACAATCATACCAACCATTATTATATGTAAAAATTTCAGTATAGTTAACAAAATCTAATGGTTCCGGTTGTGGGCTCCAAGAGTGGTGTCCATGACTGTGGTCAGTGAAAAGAGCTTGGTAATGAGCGCCATCGTATTGAACGGATGCTTTGTTGACAACAATGCCATTACAAGTGAAGGCCGCGTCGGCCGACGACGAAAGCGACAACTGTTTGATCACTGAAGTGGAATCGCACGGGTATATCGAGTTGGATGTCTGCCGTGTTGTCTCTATTGGTGTGAATTCTGGACACGAATACAACCAAAATAGAGACAACAGTAAATAATGTTTTATAAAATATTTGATTTTTGTATGCATACCGACATTATATGCCTTTTTAGGGATAACTGTTTGAAAATAAATTGATATCATTACAAAAATAAGCAAGGTTTATTCCTTATTATTATTCAAATTTTACTTTTGCACCGATTCTCTGGCAATGGGTTTGGATGCCATACGGGTTTGGGTGGATTGAATTCAGGAGCCGGTTGTTGCCACTCGGGCGCCGGTGGTTGCCATTGTTGAACCGGTGGTTTCCACTCGGGGGCCGGTGTTTGAGGTCTCCATTCAGGTGCTGGTGCTGGAGGTCTCCACCCCTGTTCAGGTTCCGGTTGAAGCCAATCGGGTAATACGTACTGATTGTCTGGTTGCGATTGGTGATTTGGTTTATTGCCGTACTGTAAGCTCGTGCCAATTATGGCAGAGAAGATTACGATAAATTTTGTATTTATATTTATAACTTAATTTTTTAAAATAAAATTAAAATACAAGTAAACGCAAACTTTATTTATATACAGGAGTGTTTTTATAACATATTTTCTCAACACTTGTAACTTTTTAATTAAATACCTTAAAGTAAATTATATATGAATCTTATACTAAACTTATAAATGAAAATTTACTTTTGAAATAATTCTCAATAAAATGGTTGAGTTTAAATGATTCTATATGGGCCACCTGGATCACCAGGGTGACCCTAGTGTATTTATAATACACTGAAAATAACATTAAATTTATATGCCATTTTTAAATAATTGTTAGTAAATTTTATTTATTAAAATATAATGTGTGACGACAATAGTTTCAATTTATAATTTAACAAATAGTTAATTGTGATGTTTAATAAGAACGAGTAAACTTATATGATTGTGAATTAACAGTTGCAAAAACTATGGAAATATTATTAATTTTTAAAAACAATTACATAAAAACATTTACTACTTATTCATCGATGTCTTCAGTGGCGTAACCGGTATTAACAGTACGATCGGTGAGACCATAATTATTGACGGGAGGATTCAACTGATGCACAGAAGTACCCAGAGTGCACCGGGAGGCACACTTTCCCCGGATCTCTATCTGCCTGAATATACCGGTAGACGTAGTCACTCCACCCCTACAACAAGCCTTCTGATCGTTGGCCTGATATATACCGGACCCCCAATAAAGATCACCCGAACACCGACCGCCTGATACAATACCGCACTCTAAATAATCTATATTACCTATTATAATAATAGATGTTTACATTTAGCATTGTAAAATATATCAATCATAAATATTAATTAAATATAAACCATTATTATGTGTAAAAATTTCAGTATAGTTAGCCAGATTGAATGGTTCTGGTTGTGGGCTCCGGGAGTCATATCCATGTCCATGACTGTGGCCATTGAACACAGCCTGGTATATATCACCAGCGCTTCCGTATTGTTTGTTGACAACAATGCCATTGCAAGTGAAGGTCGAGTCGCCGGACGCCGAGTACGACAACTGTTTGATTACTGACGTTGAATCGCACGGGTATATCGAGTTGGACGTCAACTGAGTTGTCACGATTGGTGTGAATTCTGGGCATAAATACAATAAAAACATGATTATAACAAAAAAAAGGTGTTTATAGAATATTCTGATTGCTGTTGTATTCATACCGACATTATATGCCTTTTTGGGAATAACTGTTTGAAAATTTTAGAATAAAAATATTAATTATAATTAATTAATTGTTATTAGTCAATTACTTTTGCAGCGATTCTCTGGCGATGGGTTTGGATGCCATACGGGTTTGGGTGGATTGAATTCAGGAGCCGGTTGTTGCCACTCGGGTGCGGGCGGTTGCCATTGTTGAACCGATGGTTTCCACTCGGGGGCCGGTGTAGGGGGTCTCCATTCTGGTGCTGGTGTTTGAGGTCTCCACCCCTGTTCAGGTTGCGGTTGAAGCCAATCGGGTAATACATATTGATTGTCCGGTTGGTTCTGCTGATTGTTGTGATTAGGTTTGTGACCGTACTGTAAGCTCGTGCCAATTATGGCAGAGAATATGATGATAAAGTTTGCATTCATTTTTATCATGTATAATTTTTTTAAACACTGTCTAAGACAATGGTTTGTCGTATTTTTATATGATTTTTAATAATAGCATGTTTTCTAAACACTTGTGACTATTAAGAGACTTATCCCAAACACAATTTATTACTACTTAAAAAATATATTTTGCAAAATGTATTTCAAGAATACAATGATCTAGTTATTAGATTTTAAAAGTGTAGTGATTTAATAGTGGTAACATAAAGTTTTTTAAATATTTGCCAAACACTTGAATTTATTGCTCAAACGTACCATAATATTTATAATAGGTAATGACCTCGTTATTGAATTTTTAATCATCTAGACTTACGTACATAATAGTTATATAATAGTTATATTAATATTTGTAATTTAAAATATTATATAATAATTGGGAGAGCACCATTTTTTAATTTAGATGCCCTTACTTGTTAGCAAATTCCCAAACAATTACTTAGAGAATTCTGATCTGAACTTACATATTACACAATGTTTAACTTCTTAATTAATTATTACTCTCACTCGTTAGCACTCTATTATAAATCATATAAAATATTATAAAGTAAATTGTTTTAAAATCAAACCAAATGGTACAAGGAATATTTTGAGTAAGTATTTTGAAAATCCAATTATATTGTTAATTAATAAGAAACTTAAACACATTTGTTTCCTTAAAACATTTTATTTTTTATAATTGTTTTATAATTAATAGTTTAATTAAAATACAATACTATTTGTATTGTTATTATCGGCGACAACGGTGTCATTGCCGACGCTCTTAACCTCACCAGCGCTGAGACTGCGGTCTACGAGACCATCGTTGTTAACGGGTGGCCACAACTGCACCAGAGACGAGCCCAGAGTGCACCGGGAGGAGCATTTGCCCTTGATTTCAATATACCTGGACAGTGCTGTTAGTGAGTTAATGCCATCCTTACAACAAGCATGTTGATCGTTGGCCTGATAATAGCCGGTGCCCCAGAATGTGTCACCCGAGCACTTCCCGCCACTAATAATACCACACTCTAGTATCTCTCTATTACCTAGTTTAATCATAAAGTAATTGATAACTATTAATATATTAATTATTATTATGTTAAAATTATATATTGTGTAAATCAAATAACACTGCTTTGTTACTGCTTTAAATAAATAACTTAACCATTAAATTTTCAATACTTACCATTGCTATAAGTGTAAATCTCGGTAAAGTTGCATATATTTAACGGTTCCCAATGGCTACTACTTCTATCATCAGTGCCATCATTTCCATGATTACCATGACTTCCATGATTGCCATGACTTCCATGATTGCCATGACTTCCATGATTGCCATGACTTCCATGATTGCCATGACTTCCATGGTTGCCATGTCCTCCATGGCCGCCATGACTGTGTGAATAGAATAGCGATTGGATGTGTTTATCACTGCGATCGACAATAATGCCATTGCATGTGACGGCAGACACACCGTTGCTGTCAAAAGACAATTGACTGATCTTTGAGTCAGAGTCGCAGAAGTATAGCGAAGAAGTGGCCACTTCTGGCTCAGCTATTGGTGTCCATACTTTATTCCAACACAAAAAGTAAACATGATCAAAATATAATTAACAATAATGTACATATTATCGCTTAAAAACTTACCGATCGTTTGAATTGTTTTCGGGATAACTGATACCATTAAATGACAATAAATTAAAAACTTATTAATTATGAAATACTATAAACTAAATATTGTGATCAATTTATATACTTTTGCATTTGTCCTCTGGTTTGGGCGATGGATGCCATTCGGGTGCCGGGGGTTCCCATTCGGGCACCGGGTTGTGGTGTTCGGGTTTGGGTCGGTGTGAGTGCGGGGGCGGAATCGGTTCCCAATTGGGCTCTTCATAATGATGTTCTGGTCTGGAGTGGTGTGACTCCACGGGTTGGTGGCCGTACTCTACACTCAAACCTATTAATACTGATAATAATAATAATATTGACTTCATTTCTAACTTTAATTCACTAAATGCTAATAAAATACAGTTTTATAACATTTTGGTTTTATATATTTTATGCGATTTTAGCCAACCATATGATGATTTTAGATAAACTTGTTAATAATTTGTAACAGATTTTTATTTTACTTATTTAGAAATTATATAAAATATTCCACATATTATTTGTGCATTTGAAACATGATTTAATAATACAGTATTTTATTAGTTGGCAATTTCCAATGTGATAATGTATCTGGAATTAACCTATTACATTATTCTTTTCAAAAGTGCATGCATTGGTTGGTGTTATAAAATTGTATTTACAAGTTATTTTAAATTTAAGTTTAACTTAAAAATTATTACTTATTACTTAAAAATAAGTTAATCAAGGAATTTAGTTGCTTGGAATCCAAGTCAAAAATGACCTAGAAACCCTTACTAGAAAACATATTTACAAAACACATTTCATGGAGACAGTTATCTAGTTATTACATTTAGAAAAAGAAACACATTTAATAATTTTTAACATAAAGTGCACACAATGTCTGCAAATCAATAAGTTATTTAAAAATACAGTTATATCAGTAATACTTCACAATACAAATGTTAATAACAATAATAATAACAATACTTAAAACACAATATTATTTGTATTGTCGGCGACAACGGTGTCATTGCCGGCGCTCTTAACCACATTAGCGCTGAGACTGCGGTCCACGAGTCCATCGTTGTTAACGGGTGGCCACAACTGTACCAGAGACGAGCCCAGAGTGCACCGGGAAGAGCATTTGCCCGTGATCTCAACAAACCTGGACAGAGCTGTTAGTGAGTTGACGCCATCCTTACAACAAGCGTGTTGATCGTTGGCCTGATAATAGCCGGTGCCCCAGAATGTGTCACCCGAGCACTTCCCACCACTAATAATACCACACTCAAGTAGCTCTATATTACCTAGTTTAATCATAAATTCATTAATAACTATAATAATCATTCTGATAAAATTAGTTATAAAATATTTATAATATTATGTAAAGGATTATAAGACATTTTTAAAATATATTGTCTAGGCTAAATACGCTAGTTTTAAGTAAATAACTTAACCATTAAATAATTAATACTCACCATTGCTTTGAGTGTTAATCTCGGTAAAATTTACTACGTTTAACTGTTCCCAATGGCTACTAATTTTACCATTCGTGCCATCATTTCCATGATTGCCATGACTTGCATGGTCTGTATGGCCGCCATCACTGTGTTTGTTGAATAGCGCTTGAAGTTGTTTATCAGTGCGATAGACAACAATACCATTGCATGTGAAGGGATACACACCACTCATGTTAAACGATAATTGAGAGATCTTTGAGTCCGAGTCGCAGAAATAATAGTCAGAAATGGCCACTTCTGACTGAGCTATTGGTGTCCATGCTTTATGCAACATAAAAAATAAGCATGATTAAAATATAACTTATAATAATGTAAAAACTTTACATAATATTTATCTACTTTTACTCTTAAACACTTACCGATTGTTTGAATTGTTTTCGGGATAACTGATACCATTAAATAACAATTAAAAGTTTATTATTAATTATGAAATAATATATAACATTATAATCAATTCATATACCTTTGCATTTGTTCTCTGGTTTGGGCGATGGATGCCATTCGGGTGCCGGGGGTTCCCATTCGGGCACCGGGTTGTGGTGTTCTGGTTTGGGTCGGTGTGAGTGCGGGGGCGGAATTGGCTCCCAATTGGGCTCTTCATAATGATGTTCTGGTCTGGAGTGGTGTGACTCCACGGGTTGGTGGCCGTACTCTACACTCAAGCCTATTAATACTGATAATAATAATATCGACTTCATTTTTATCGCTGTTTCACTAAAACCAAATAAAACACAGTTTTAAAAAATTTTATTATTATATATTTTGTATAAATTTACTGCTAATTTGAAACAGATTTTTATTTATTGTAGGTCTTATTATCATTTTATGTCTGATTTGTGTTATTTATATTGTTAAAAACGTATAAACTTGGTACAAATCTATCTAATACATTACTTTAGTTAGTTTATAAATTATAATTACAATAATTAAAGATTTTGTATATACAGTATATAATAGTTTAAATAAAATTATAATTAAACATTGAAAAGATTAGTACAAGTAAACCAATAAATTACACAATTTAATATTTATTATTAATAACAGAATTTTAGAGTGGCCTGTAAGCTGGTTGATCAAGCATCTGTTTATTTTTAATATACTTAATTAAAAGAGATTTTAATTCTCATTTAATTAAATCATATAAAATCTTACACATTATATAATAATTATATTTTTAAATATAATTAAACATTTTGTAATTATTATTTTAAAAAATTAATAAAAAGTTAAAAACTCATATTTAATAAAATATGGTTGAAGTTTCATTTGATGTATTGATAGATTCTGTCTTATTATTGGTTACAACTCTGGGATGTTTACGATCCACGAGTCCATAGTTATCGACCCACGGGTACAGCAACTTAACTGATGAGCCCAATGAGCACCGGGACGAGCATTTGCCCACAATCTCTAGTTTCTGGTGAATGGCTGTTAATCTGGATATACCCTCATTTGCGCAACNACGGGTACAGCAACTTAACTGATGAGCCCAATGAGCACCGGGACGAGCATTTGCCCACAATCTCTAGTTTCTGGTGAATGGCTGTTAATCTGGATATACCCTCATTTGCGCAACCGTTTGGATCACTGGGTTTATAATAACCGGTGCCCCAAACCACGTCTCCCGCACAGCCACCACCCGACACAACACCGCACTCCAGGTAATCCTCATTGCCTTTATGTGGGACAGGAATTGTATAATACAGTAAAATAATAATGATAACAGTTTATATAATTTTTGTATACATACCGTTACTAAATGTGTGAATCTGTGTATAGTTTACTAAATAGAGTTGAATGGATAGGGGTTTGTGCTGATCGTGTTGTTCATTAACGGCCCCGAAATAAAAGTTGTCACTTCTGTCCACAACAATGCCGTTACATGTGATGAGCCCTTCGGCCCGGTATTCGCGGCCCAAATGCCTGAACACTGAGTGCTCGTCACAGGTATACACCGATCGGGTGTAAACTTCCGGTTCGGCGAATGGCGTGAATTCTGGCCATAGTTTTAGCGTTTATTAAAAGCTATGCAAACACTGTAATTATGTTATGATAGTTTTCTTACCGGTATTTTCCACTTTCTTGGGAATCACTTCATATATAAAAATAGAATACATTTTAATTAACAAAATGTTTTAAAAACTCAATTATTTTCCATACCTTTGCACTTGTTTTCCGGTTTAGGTGGATGTGCCTCCCATTCTGGCGCTGGTATATCCCAATCAGGTTTGGCTTCGGGTGCGGGAGGTTTGTGGTGATTGTGTTGCGGGGTTTCCCAGTGCTGGTGAGCCGGAGTCCAGCCGTGTTGAGTGGGCTTAAAGCCATGCGGTGGGCCCTCCCACTCGGGTGCCGGGGGTTTGTGTTCTGGTAGTGGTTGATGGGGTTTATGTGGGGATTGCCAATGAGATGGTGGGTTGTGATTGTGGTTGTGTTCTGGTTTAGATGGGGGCACTTCTGGTTCGGGTTTCCATTCGGGTAGTGCTATGTTTATTTGTGCCCAATTTGTCTCCGGTTTTACCCCGGGTTGTGGTTTCCAAACGGGTTTGTGGTTTTCTGGCTTCCATTCGGGTTCTACTTCTGGTTTCCATTCGGGTTCTACTTCTGGCTTCCATTCGGGTTCTACTTCTGGTTCCCACTCGGGTTCAGTCTCAGGCTCTGATTCCGGTTCCCATTCTGGCTCTGACTCAGGTTCGGGTTCATCTTCTGGTTCGGGTTCCCATTCCAGTTCTGACTCAGATTCGGGCTCCGATTCAGGTTCGGGTTCATTCTCAGGTTCAGGTTCAGGCTCATCTTCCGGTTCTGGCTCAGGTTCATTCTCAGGTTCTGATTCTGGTTCAGATTCAGGTTCGGGTTCATCCTCTGGTTCCGATTCGGGTTCTGACTCTGGTTCCGGTTCGTCCTCAGGTTCGGGTTCAGATTCGGGTTCAGATTCGGGTTCAGATTCGGGTTCAGACTCGGGTTCAGATTCAGATTCGGGTTCAGACTCGGGTTCAGACTCGGGTTCAGATTCGGGTTCAGATTCTGGTTCAGATTCAGGTTCAGACTCGGGTTCATATTCAGGTTCTGTTTCAGGCTCGGGCTCGTGCTCTGGTTCAGGTTCATACTGAGGCTCGTTTTCAGGTTCGGGTTCGTACTCAGGTTGGGGTTCAAACTCTGGATGGACTTCTGGTTTCCAAATGGGATGATATTCAGGTACAAAAGGCTTATGAGGTTTTGGTTTATGCGAGTTATGTATCCAAAGAGATTCAACCACTGGTTTTGCAGTGGATTCTAAACCCTCTGTTTGTGATTCCGTAGAAATAACATGTGATGTTTGCTAGGTACAAAAGGCTTATGAGGTTTTGGTTTATGCGAGTTATGTATCCAAAGAGATTCAACCACTGGTTTTGCAGTGGATTCTAAACCCTCTGTTTGTGATTCCGTAGAAATAACATGTGATGTTTGCGAGTGCTGTAAATCCTCGCAATTTAAATGTTGAAACGCGACAAAAACACAAACAAATATCGGAATTATTTTAAACTTCATTGTAATTGAGATTTTATATTACCATAACATTATGGTAAATGAATGATCAAATGAAATGTAAAAAACTGATATATTCTTGTGACACATTTAATACATTAATTCTGAGACCTATTTTACGTATTTTGAGTGAATTTTTATTTTGGCCCAAATTATATGTGTTTAAAACACATTTTTATACTATTAATGATTTTCAAACATTTAAATCGTGTGATTTGAATACCAATTGATAACACATTTTATTATTAAAATAATTAATATAATAATTAAAATAATAAATTTAAAGTGCATGTACTTCCGCATAATAATTATTTGTAAATTATGATTATATTAAATGAATTTTATTAAAACAATTTTTAATAATTATGGAGGATATTCATATATGCTATGATTAAATAAACTTATTTATTTAAAATAAACATTTAGCAATATTATAAAATTATCGGATTATTTATAAAAACTAAATTATATCATATTTAGCATGATTTCAATCAAACACGGGTGACCTTAAACCGGGTAAACGTTTGAGGCATGTCATGATTTGTTTGGTTTGTAACATCTAAGCCATCACCAAATTGTGCATCATTACTTTTAAACTGATAATCATTACCACATTTAGTAAATACAATTAAATAATGAATGGCAACAAATATTACCTGCTCATTTGGTTTGTGACACATAAATCGCACCATTGGGGACATTAGCCGCGGATTAATATTTTTTATTTGACGCCCTGTTATAATAAATGTCAATTTTTTGCATTTAAATATTAGTAAATATCTAGTTTAGTCAAACAAATCA
>CAJPIZ010001480.1:0-11984 GCA_905368565.1 Medioppia subpectinata | reverse complement strand
TAATTGACAGCCGATTATGGCTTTGGTTGAGGCAATCATTTGTCGACCGCTTTTCACGTCAGTAGTAATAGGTAAAGACCAGACGAGACGAATCCCGTTAAATATATATAAATTAGGCCCAATATATATAATTACATATATGATATATACAATTTATACCATATATGGAGAACAATGGGGGGCGCGGCTTAAAATTTCAACATATTATAACATCAATTGGGGGCGCGGCTTATTATATGAATTATATTAATATACTTTAAAATGGAGAACAATAGGGGCGGGGCGTTCAACGACACATGTGTGCTCACCTACAGAAATACACCGTAATGGTAAACCTATGGACGATACTTTTCGCTCTTGATCAGCTCACGGGCTTCTCCCATACTTTTGAATAGTATCAATAGTTTTGTATTGATTAGACCTTTCCATTGATATATCATATGTTGATATAAAGACTCCGGAAATGCAAATTAATTAGCGACAAAAATTTCAGTTAGCGAAATATAAACAATGAAATAAATTGCACAAGTTTATATTTTTAAATTTATAATTTTATTATAATTTTAAAAATTTTGTATATTAAATATGCTAGTCAAATATGTTTGTGTAAATTATAAAATGGTTAAATATGTTTTGATAAGATTATCGTTAAAATATTGATTATGAGTAAATAATCTTATAAATTGATTATATGTCATGCCGCTGCTACGTATTTTTATATAGGCAATACAGTAGTGTCCACACGTTATGCATGTGAGGCATTGTAAATATTTTCGGTTATGGAAATGTGATTTTGAGTTTGTGGCCAAAAACTCGGTGAATTCGTTATACATCGGAGGCAAGCCGTATGAATCGAAAAATTCACCAACACCATCCTTATCGATAAATATAGCAATCCAGTGTGTACCAGGTTGTGAGGCAATGTCTGTATTCACCACCAAACACACAGGATATGTCACACGTTGAGGAAGTCGATCTCTTGCGAATACACCAATGAAATTATCCGTGTGTCTCAACTGTAGATCAATATCTTGAGCTTCCATTTTAATGATAATCGAGATGGGCGTTTCGCTCTTCGTTAATTGTAAGTAGATTGTCAAACTCGCAATAGACCAGTGCGTTAATCGTTTTGCTCAATTGTTCCGAGAATTGAAGTTCAATCCTTAGAACACCTTCACGTGGGACATCAACGTACCCGCTTTGCTGGTACCCGTCGGAGTAGTCGCGAGTAAGATCAAATCCAAATATAGTGTAACCGGTTTTAAAGTCTTTGCGTGTGATGAGTGTTTTTGCGTCATTAGAGAATTGACTCATACTGTTGAGCAGTGTCAAATACTCTCTTGTATATATATCTTGTGCAAATTTTCGTGTGAACGCCCGTTTTGGAAACTGATCGCCGTTGACGTAACATGCGACATGTGAGATATTAAAATGCTGGAAATTAAACGGGTTTTTAGTATAAGATCCGGTGTAAGCATCGTTGGCAACAAATGCCAAGTAAATACGTCTAGGTAATTGTCCATTCACGACGTTTTCTAAATTACGGTTAAGCGCCCCTTGATCGATAGTTATTGAGCGAACTTCTGTTCGTGTTATAGGATATCTTGCGGGCGAGACATTCAACGCCTTCAAATTTCCTTCGATAATACTATCGTGTACTTTAGATTTGTGAACGTTGAGATAAATTTCTTCAAACACAATACTCGGCATAAGGTTAGCATCGGCGCACATAAATATGAATTCATTTTTGTTTGGTATTAGATCAAGTTTAAATTTAGTACCGCCAGGTAAATATTTGGGTTGCGCGCATAAATCCAAATGTAATTTTCCTTCCAATTCACAAAGTTTACCAATATGCTTTTCGCCACTCTCATTTGCAATCAATTTTTGTCGATATTCCACTGATGTGTCAGGCGTTGTCATATCGTCTTTCCGAAACCCGCAACATTCTAGATACGTTTTTCGGCTGGCCTCAGTTGAATATAAAATTGTTTCAAAATATGCTTTATACGGATATGTGTTGAGTGATACGGTGGTTTGAATATCGCCCAAGTACAAATCAGCTTGAGACCACATAGAGTGAAGTGGATTATTCACCAACCATACATTTAGCCAGTCAGCGGAAGTAATAGCAGCATTATCTTTCTTTTTCAAATGTACTTTAAATTTAGTGCATAATGTCGTTTCGTTCATTCGCGTATATTCATTATAACCACTAGCAGAAATCAACTCGATATGTCCACCACTGTTTAGTTGAGATATCGGNCAGCATTATCTTTCTTTTTCAAATGTACTTTAAATTTAGTGCATAATGTCGTTTCGTTCATTCGCGTATATTCATTATAACCACTAGCAGAAATCAACTCGATATGTCCACCACTGTTTAGTTGAGATATCGGGCGAATCTCGTACGCTTTGGTGGACTCGATTGAAGCTTGAGCCGGTGGTGTAACAAATAAATCCAAGTCTGTCAATGCGATTGCCGGAGTATTTTGGTTTATTAGAGCCATGTTTTACCAAATTGTTGATGTTTTCCTTGCCTTCTTCCGCGGTGATCTGCGACTTTTAGCTTTTAATTTCGACTTAAGTACTCGTCGTTTTCGCTTGACCACACCCTTTCCCGTTTGAGCAAATTTTTGAGCACGCTCAGATAAATCACCAGCCATTGTTTGGAATTGTTTTTTCCCGTGAGTTTTTAGTGATTCTTTAACATTCTGCCCGGCAATGATGTCACCAGCAACAGCCGAACCGGTGGCCAATAGTTTTGGTGCCAAATATTTCAATAAAGGCATAAATGCACTTTTCAGTACTCCAAATATTCCAGCGCCTTGGAACCGTACGCCTTCATAGCCAGCCAGGCCGCCACCAGCCTGATTAACGTAATAGTTTGTATAATAATTCGAAGACATTGTAAGGTTTTTTTCGAAAATGCAACTTCAAACTCGTGCCACCAAATGCAAAGTTGATTTGATTGTTTACAGCGTCTTTGGTGTCAGCTTCGATTTCGTCAAATTCGTTGCGGATTAGTGGATAGTAGTACAATGTCTGATATTTCAAGTTGACTTGATGACGAAATTCTGCAGTACTCGGAATTTCGACACGTCTTAACAGTTGAGTCTCCGTGTTTCCAACTAACACGGGTTTGATAATGTCGCAATATATATAGAGGGATCGAATGCCTGCCGCGATATCCACTTCGTTATATCCCGTAAAGATGTCGATCTCACCGTCAACGCTTCGTTTAAACGATGGAGTATAAAGTTTGCCCAATTCAGTAAATTTTTTAACCTTTTCAGCTTGGTATGACACAAGAACAATTTTTCCGCGCGAGAGCCTCACAGCTAAAGGTTCAGGATTTACTGAATCGTCAGCCGCTTGGAACACTAGATTTGGACCAGTGATTTTCAAAATCTTGTTTATGTGATCTTTAGTGATGGGGCCGGGCAATATTTCCTTGACATTTGCAGCGTATAGATAAAATTCACCACGCTTGTTGAAATCTTTAGCAATTAAATTGGGGGCGGTATAAACTTTACTATACTCAGATGTTAGTATTTCTGTTATGTGTGATTTGTCAATTCCATGAACCTCATTTGTATACAAAGTAGTCGATGCTGATAGTGGCCTATCCAATTCTTGCTGATACGCAGTCAAAGCAAATTTATTAGTGCCATCCAAATATCGAGCCAGTAGAAATCCAGGATTTTCACCATTTAACTCAGGAATGGTAAATACAATGCCAGTTGAATTACTCTTGTTTATTTTAAACATTGTATGAACAGTGATTGGTCCATGAATTATTCTCGGTTCGGGTTTTGAATCTACCATTTTCCAATAATAAAATTCTCTGTCGCTGTTATAGTTTTTGTATATTAATAATTTATTAATAGTATAGATTTTAGCCATTTCCTTATCCAACACATCTATAATATCATGTCCCTTATAAATTTCCCATGGGTTTACCGGTATCGCATTTGTGACCACAGTTCCGAGTACTGATATCAAAGATTCAGATACAACCATTTGTCCAAGGGGTTGTAATGGCGGTTCATTTGTTTGTTTTTGAATATTACTTTGAGTTTCATTATTTGGCTTGATTGATGAATCAATCTGTTGGTAGTCTTTTATAGGTTCACCATTTTGTGACATAATGGCAAAAGTGTTTAATGAGTCGTTGGTTGGCGTTACAGATGAATCAATTTGCTGATTGTTTGTGTTGTCAGTTTGTGATAATTGGTTTTTGGTGGAACTCTCAGATTGATTATTAAGATTGTCATCAATTCGCGGAATTTTTGCGGGTGGTATATTAATTTTGGGGACTTTGAATAAAAGATTTGTATACAGTTGCCTTCTTTGTTTATCCAATAAACCTAACATCCCAGCCAAAAAATCTGTAAACACTGGAAATACAGCTTCACCATTCAAAGTACGGCCAATCTTTATAGCAACTTTATTAATTCGTGAATGATATTTCAATTTTGGTGATGAATGCAAGTCGGTTAATTCGAGAAAACAGTTATTAATTTCTCGAACTAAATCAATGGCATCGGGATAATTTCCAGCTTTAAGATAAGTTTCGTTAAATTGGTCCACATTGTCGCCATTACTGTCTACACATTTTATTAGCTGGTCTTCGTAAACATTGTACCAACTATTTGTGTACGACACTTCAGCAAGTGCCACTTCCCACTCGCCTTCTAAGGTTCTCTTTTTCGCTAGTCTTGTACGAAAATTTCCGATAGTGTTGGAAATTTGGTGAGGTTCAGTTACCATTACATTTGATTCCAAATCGACGTAAAAGTTATCCATATTAGTTGTATATGCAAACAACAATGTTAAAAATAAACACAATGCAATAACGTTATGAGCGATTTTCATTTAAAGGGTTTGAAAACTTGAGTTTCGGATTTGGTAGTATATATCCAATGCAAGACGATAGTAGTGCTGTCCACAAATTGGTGTCACCGTTATGTTTGGAAAGATTATAAATACTGGCTCCAACAACAATAATTATTATGACCAACTGAGCTGTAAATAATAGAATATCAGCGTGATGTTTGTTCACTTTTGAATTTGCTGAACTGGTATCCATTGATTATATTTTGACGGATATCCCATCCACTTAACGCGTGCTTCTTTCGTTCCGTTACGGGTCCTGAACGATAAAATTTTTTCTATCCGATACAGTGTATCTTCATCCACGAATACTTTTTGTAGTTCTTCAGGATAGAAACGCCTCTTCAACTGTTCACCGTCAAGGTCCACGATATACTGAGGGATTCCGAGCTTAGGCAGCACTTTAACAATTGTGTAGACAATGTCAGACCATAGCGGATAATACGACTTTTCCAATGATGAAATGTCGTACTTTATTCGCACGGTGTCTCCAACTTTAAACTTTGATTGTTTGGTGCCAATATCCGCTAGCGAATTTACCCCATACAAATTTTTAAATACTTCTTTTTCATCGTCTTGATCAACATCATTGGGAGCCATTTGTATAGATCGATGTCTACTGTTGTTATATGAGTCGACAATATCAGGCAAAAAATCGATCCATTTATAAGTTTTTAAGAATGTAAAAACTCTGTGGATTCTTTCTTTTAATGTCCGATTAACGCGCTCAACAATTGCACACTTTATTGTTGAATTATCTGTAGTGAAAAATGTAATGTCTTCTTGCGACATAAACCGCCGGAAAATTGTGTTATCAAATTCTCGGCCTTTATCGCAACGTAATTTAATAGGCTTTCGATGCTTAAAAATGTTTTTGAATGAAGCAATGACTTCAAGAGTAGTTTTTGTCTTTAATGGAATGGCAAATAGGTATTTCGAAAAAGAGTCGATTACAGTTAAAATGTATTTAAAAGATTTATTTTGTCGAGAGAGTTGTTGCATATCAACAATATCTGCTTCCCATTGCTCATCAATATACGAAACGTATATTCTATTTCGTGGAAAACGTTTTCTTGCAGGTTTGTGTAGAGTATAAGTTGTTTGGTGTTTCAGAAAATTAACTACATCTTGATGATTAATTGATGAATTATTATAAAGTCGACTGACTCCTCCAAACGATGAATTGAGTGCCGGGGAGTAATACAAATGGTTCAAATCAGTCATCACTGCTATCTTCTGGTTGTTCCCAAGTCTTGTGACTCGTTGTAGGTAAAGTACTCAAATAGTCATCCAATTCGTTGGACGTTTCACCATCTGATGGCTGTTGCCATCCAATTTTCTGAATTTTTGTATCTGGCTCGTTGAAAATATCGTTTCCAATTGGACGCTTACGTGATGATAAGTCGGTTAATTTGAAATCTTTTTGTCGTTTTGGATTGCGAGCTGGAATTGTGATTACGTCGCCGTCGCCAATATATTTGTGAGTTGATGTGGACTTGTTTTGTGTGTTTTTATCAGTTAAAGTAGCAACTTCTCGATATAAGTTATCCGGGGACGTCCCAAAATCTCGAGTTGTTGTCTCAGGTGTAGTCTCTTTACGTCCAAAGTTTTGAGGAAAATCTGTTGACGTTTCCACAGATTTCTTTTCATTTTTAAGTAACTGTGTTTTAATAATGTCGTTGACAATTAACTTTGGATTGATTGAAGCCTCTTTCAATTGGTATATTAAATCATCATATCCTGCCGGGGTTCGTACGTTTGTTTGAGTAATGTTTAACAAATGAGCCAAGTTCGAGTATTTATTATATGAGCCATCAGGTCGCCGTATTTGTAAATCATCATCAAATGCCCCAATTCTTGCCAACGCTAAGGCAATCTTAAGCATTCGAATTTGTTTGTTTTCAATAGTTTTAATATTAGCCTGGACTTGGCGCTCGTATGAATTTTGACGGCGAGATGGACCTGCCGGTGACCCGGATAAAGGCGGCGGCGGTTGCGAGGTTTGCCCCGTCGGTATAATTGAAATGTCGGTAGATGGCAAAGCAGAAGGATTAGTCGAGAGGGTAAGTTCTCTTGGGTGTGCATCAAGCGTCGGGTCCATATCTTGGTCTGAGTTATTGAGATCGTACGGCAAAATAACCATAGATTTTGGGTCAGTCATTTTTTCAGTAAACTTCCAATGAGTGCCGCGATAGTAGGTAAAAGAATTGGTAAAAATCCACCACTTTGCGCAATAAGTTGTCCTCTACGTTTTTTAGATTTTTTAGCTTTCTTGCAACAAAATCCAGATAAGATGTGTTGGTGACGCTTGAGTTTTTTCAATTGGTGTGGTTTCAACTTGACGTTGCCTTTTATAGTATTGTAAGCAATTTCACGTATGGCATTGAATGATGTTTGGTCTCCTTTTGTGGCCAAGTCGTCAAGAACAATTTTTCGTGATTTTGATGGTAAACTTGATATTTGTTTTAAATAAGGTAATGCCGTCTTTAACGAGTTTGAGACGAGGTCTGGATTCGCTTTTTTTTTGTTTTGTTTTGATGAAACAGCTGATGTTGGAGCCATAGTTGTTCGTTTCATAATTCAAAATATATCGGTGCAAAACTATGATACCTTGCAATATCACGAGGTAATTCTTCTCGAAAAATTCGTGTCCGTAATCGATATTTATCGCAAGTATTTGGATGGAAGTCAAACAACAAATAACTATACGGTTTGCGTGTTGCCTTTTTAAATACTTTTCTAAGTTGAGGCACTTGTCCTGTGTAACATTTTTGTCCAATTGTCGCCACTTCGTGAGCGGAATGTATACCTTTCATTACAAAAGCATAGTGAGTATTTTGCTTGAGAGTTTGCATGACATGTCCTTGAATGTTAATATTTTGAACAATGAAAACAACGCTTATATTTTTGTGATGCGATTCGCGAGTAAATAAATTTGCAAGTTGTTTGTTGTCTTTTAACTCTTCCATCAAATCATCTAAAATGATTATATGTGGTTTTAATGTGTCAATTGTTTCGGCACTTGGCGACCCATTTATAAATGATATATTAACATTTGGAATAGGTTTGTGTTCCTGCCACTGGCCATAGCACCAAAGCACGCGCAAAATATCGGATTCAATGTTGATTAACGTTCTCCAGTTTTTCAATAAACGGCGTGCCGTTACAGTTTTGCCGCTACTAGTCATACCACTGATCGTGCACGTAAACGGGTGTTTAAATTTTAAATCTTGTATGATCGACGTCATTGTAACGAATGATGTAAAATTATTAGTAACATATACTTTTACTAAACGATAATCTTTTGATAAACGAATCATATCTTTATTGTTAAATTAATTTAAAATAGTGTTGAAAAAATCGATTACATTTCTAAAAAATTATGTACTAAATAAGAATTATAATAGAATTAAATACGTATGTATGTGTGTGTGTTTGTGGGTATGGTTAAATATGGATAAATAGGCGTGGTTTAGTCTAGCATAATGTTTATATTTTAATATGTATATTTTAAAAGTTTAATTATTTGATCAATAGTATTCGCGCCACATTCTTTGACATCAATGAAGGCGCAGAGTTTAGTGATTAAAAGTTTGGTGTTTTTACGAAATTCGGGAATGGTAACTTGAAGTTGGAATACGCGATCCTTTTCGGTAACGTTTAATAAATTCATCAAATGGCCAAACTGCTCTTTGAATCTGATTTCAACGCCAACATCCTCCAACACTTCCTCTAACAACTCTTCTTTATTGTAATAGTTTTTGAAATATTCCTTGCAAATTATATGCTCGCCGGCTCCATTGATACACGCAACACATTTGGCTGTAATCGACTCACTTATTTGCTTCCCTACGATAGAAATAAATAAATTTTGACAAATTTCCTGTAATTCCGAGCCTTTGGCATTTTGGTGTGCAAGCAAAAATAATAAAATGCTTTCATTTTCGTTAAGAACTTCACAATCAGCTTTATTCAAAACTACAGAAAAACCTCTCTCATATTCAGTTGATGTTATTGAAATTTTATTTTCATCCAAACGGATTCCGGACAAAGTTTTCTTTCCATTAAATATACTCGCAGGCAATGACCCTTGTATAAATGTCATTAACCAATTGAATTCAGTCAGAGATAAAGTTATTCCAATTGGAACGTTCCCAAAAATTGAGACGTTTATTTCCAAACGTGTAAATTTATATATCTGTTTGTTAATGGAGTTAACACCTGTCGCTTGAATAACTTTAACATATTTCGCGCAAACTTTATCATTACAAACAACAGTGATAAGAGTATGGCTCCAACATCAGCTGTTTCATCAAAACAAAACAAAAAAAAAGCGAATCCAGACCTCGTCGCTTGAATAACTTTAACATATTTCGCGCAAACTTTATCATTACAAACAACAGTGATAAGAGGGATTTCGTATAAAGTTCTCTTCTCCATTGCTAGCTTACAAATGATAATAACAACATGTATTACAGATGTATTTATAGCGATTATTAAAAGGGTGTGGCTTATTTCCAATTGTGGTGGAACATCAGAATCCGTTCGTCAAATTATTCAATATAATTTAAAATATATAAGTATTATTATTAGCACATAATTAATATTAGGTTTTATAACCAAAAGGAAATGTTGTGTATTCAATTGTAAGCATACGCTTATCGTAAACCAATTGAAACGTTTTCTTTAATTCGTGTGTTAGTATATCGTTATACTTGTTAATTTTAAACTTATTTTGAGGAACATTTATAATTGATACATTAGACATAAGGTATCTATCAATTAATTCTTTCATTGAAGTAAAATTAATTACTAAATTAGATTCAAAATTTAACGATAAACCTTTGACTTTTACAACATAATCATATTTTTGGCATTTGGGATAATACACTTCGTAACTATAATTTTTTGGTCCACATGATAGAAATTTTGTAATGTAAGCATTTGGCTCATTAGGTGTAGATATTTCATTTGTTAACTCTCCTAAATAATTTCCAATTTCAGGAATATAATCATTAGGATTAGCAACAAAAATAACAGAATCTGTATCAAAATATAAACAGCGTTCTCCCAATTTGTTAATAATATTAAATAGTTTCAATCGAGCATAACATGTTACATATGCAGCTATGACAACATTTGAACAATTGCTCTCTTTTCGAAAATCACTTTTCTTATTATACTTGACTTGAATCATTTCATCACCAATTAAATATGCATCATCAACACTAATTGAATTGTCACTAAGTAATTTAAAAAATGATTCGGGTGTTGAAAGGTATTCAACTTTTTGAAGTAAACTTTATTATACTTGACTTGAATCATTTCATCACCAATTAAATATGCATCATCAACACTAATTGAATTGTCACTAAGTAATTTAAAAAATGATTCGGGTGTTGAAAGGTATTCAACTTTTTGAAGTAAACTTGTATTTTGGCCAAATTTTCCCCAAAAACTATTAACTGCTAATTTGAATGTATTTCGTTTGCCTGCATTTAATTCAATAGAATTGAAATTTAATTTTATTCCTTCTTTCGCGTAATAATCTTCAATGTATTTGTGTTTTTCATCCTCACTTGTACAATTATAAGGCCATCCACTTGCTTCAACTTTACCTTTGATACAATCATTAATAAATTGAGAAAATAATCCGCAATTTACATCAATTTTTCGAGTGTTTTCAAAATGCCATACTTCAAATATTGTCTTTATACTATACCCAAATTTGAGTGCAATTTTCAATTCAGGCGTTGCCCATACTCCAATAATTTGTCGATCTTCTTCACTGTGATGACAATTGTATAAACAATCTTTGGCACATTTATAGCATAAAGTAAATACTAATTTTCCGCGAATTTTTGCAGGCAATATTGGGAAATACAAATTTTGGGGCGGCAAAATTATGCAATACACTAATCCTTCATATTCAGCGATTGAGAGATTTTCAAATGTAGTGATTCTTTGCGGGTGTCCAATTGGATATTTTTCTTCTTTGCAGACATATGGATATAAACTTGTAAAATCGTAATAATATATCTTTTCACTACCGGTACATTCATGATATAATTTATTGGCATTAACTCTACCTCCATAAAAGGCTTCTCGCGGCAATAATGGTGGAGTGAATTTTAATAATTGATAATGTCTTTTATGATTTTTAAAATATGTATCAATTGTGACACATTGATTTATCATACTTTTTAGTTGACATTCCCATATTGTTGTTACTTTGAACTTTAATTTCAAGTGATTTTCTTTCATAACTGTGTTCTTATACAATTCATCCATAGTGTGACCCGATATTGGATTAAATGTATTATATCTTAAACTAGGGAAACATGATAAACAGCCATGAAATAAGCAGCCATAAAATTCAAATACTTCGCCTGTTTCTTGAATAAAGCCATCGCAATAATAACTGTAAAGTCTATACTCGCGTAATATTTGATTCGATCTTTGTGTCTGCATATAGTCCAACCACGCGTTTGCAATATACGATTGATTGCGATTATGATCGTACCCTCTTGATGGAACAATTGCAATTTCATTTGGTTTAAGATAATTTGTCTTATAAACTTCCATCACACTTTGCGCCAATGTGATACATCGCGTGAAACAGTCGATTCCAAAATTAGATTTCCATAAATCTCTAAAAATCATTGTTGCTTTCATTAAAATATTAACATCGTTTTTACAATATTTTGTCAATTCCACTTGAAAATCAAACTTATTATTTTTATTAATATTATACCATTTAATAAAATTTAATCTTTCATCAGCTTTTTTCAAATTGATTTGATAATAATTTATGTGCGGCAATGTATCTAATACAGTGTACCAATTTTCAGGTAAATTAAAGAGATGTGGAAAATCTCCTTTTTCACATGAATCAATTCCAAATGTCTTTGGTAGTAGTTTTAACGGCATTGGAAGAAAAGATAATGAATCAATAAAATTGAAATTTTTAAAACTTAGCGACAATATTTTTGTTCCTTTTTTAATAAGTGTTGGTTTTATATTATTTTTTAAAAAATATTTAATAATAAATTGACAATCATATCCTTTGCTGTTATGAGCAATAACTT
>CAJPIZ010001479.1:0-16539 GCA_905368565.1 Medioppia subpectinata | reverse complement strand
CTCTCTCTCTCTCTCTCTCTCTCTTTCTCAGCTATTAATAACATTATAATTAAATCCAATTCATTAAACCCTATATTTAGGTTTCAACAAAAATTATACCTGTTTTTATTGAGACGATATTTGCAGTTAAAGTATCGGTGGGATAGCGAATGGAAATTTAAACAAATACTGAACGTGTTAAATGATGTGCACGTGCTAGGTCATTTACAGAGACAAAGTAGCGTTGACAGAGACCCCAACCAATTGGGTCCACTACTCACCGAGATCTATGACATTCCCAAACAAATCACAACCAATTGATAATTGTTTTAAATATTTATTTGTAACATTAACATTATTTATTATTACATGAATAAAATGTAGTTTTAATTGTATTTAAAATTCGTATTTATATTTTAAATATTGATTACTTTTTAAACTAAATATAGAAATATAGTTTTTATATAAATTATTATTTTATTAATTATAAATATTTTATGCTTAATTGTTAATAATACTGCAATAATTGTTAAAAATTTTAATTCATTATAAATTAGCCTATTGTATGTATAAATAGCCAATATTATTAATAAAGTTAAGTAATAATAGTAAATTTGAAGGCCATTGTTGTAATAATTGTTTTATATTAATTAATAATTTAATGAATTTATTAAGAAAAATTGCATTATAAGTAGAATTTCAAAACATTTGACAGCATTTAGTTGGCGGGCAAATATTAACATGTTTAAATGTCTTTCAAACCGGGTTCATAAGTACTTGGTATTTATACAACTGTATATTTATGTAGATTTGATTTTTTATTTCAATTTACTTTTATCTCTATTTAATGCCCTTGTTTAAATTGTGACTATTTTTAAAAATCAGTAAAGTACTTTCCAAATGTTATTAAAATAAGCTTTTTATTTCAATAAATATATGCAAGTGCTTAAAATCCACCTACTTAAAATACTGATATAATGCCCATCACTGATCACTGATACTGTACAGTACAGTATTGTCTACAATAAATAAATTTGCATTTCATATAATAAAATTAATTGTTAATAAAACCTTGTATTGAGTGCAATATTATCTGAATCTTAAGACATTTGATGCCAACACAAAACAACAAACATATGAATGAATAATAAACAAAAAGAACTTAGTGATTCATAAAATTATTAACGTTTAGTTATTAATATCTATAGCACTGAAAATTATTTCTTTTCTTATAACTCACATAATTCAAAAGCTAGGATAGATACAATAACATAATATATACGGATTGATTACTGAATTATCAGGCATCATTTTTCTAATTGGCATCACCAGAATTGAATTACCCAGTCAAAAGTTATTGGTGTTTTCTCAGTGGAACATTATAGATTGTTTGAATAACAATATAAATATTAGTAACTAAACGTTAATAAATTTATGAATCACTAAGTTCTTTTTGTTTATTATTCATTCATATTATTAATTGATTGAATTAATTATGTTGTTATGCACAACAACAAAGTCATTTATATTTCTATACAAATATATATTATAGAATATTCTGTAATATAAATTAGTAAACGTATAATTTATTTATCGTATGAAATACAATATAAAATAATACAATAAAACTATTGCTTAATAGATACAATGTACTAATTACAAATATTTGCTATTATAAACATGCAAGATTAATTAAATATTAATTATACAAGAATAATACTTAATAATACCGTTAATATTGTGTAATAACAGTACTTACAAATATTGTTATGAATACTACACGTATAAAGAAATTGTTGTTAATATTTACTTATATGCAAATTCTAGTCTAAATCCCACTTTCACCTATCCCACTTATACACAAGTACTTGGTAAAATATTGATGGAATTTTAAAATGTATATAAATACCTACACAAAATAAAATACTTGGTGAATAAAAGATTAAATTGTTACATTAAGATTGTGTATAATATAAAATAAAGCAAATTTAGATATCACCTGAACAATATATGAAAACAGATATTCAATGCCATTCACTGTCATACATAAACTGTAAGGCCATTACGCAAACGCATCTAGGCAGTTTTTAGATGCGCTTTTTTATTAAGGTAAAATTATTAAGATATTTATAACATGTTTTTTCAATAGTACGTCAACAGGACTTTATATGTTTAGTACAGTGTTACATTGTACATTAATTATATGTATAATTATATGCCATAGGTGTTTGATTCCTCTATCAATATTATGATTATTGTATTTTTATTTAATGTAGATTATAACAAGGTGTTTACAACAAATTATCGTATCCAGTTATTGTCCATACCACTGATTTAATGTTTTATTTATATTGTTTATGTTAAAGCTAATTGAAAAAAGCACCAAGATAAAGTAACAACTTGCACTTTGTGTAAACTTATAATTTAAATTAATATTATGAATAAAACAGCATTTGTTTGCGGCGTTTGCGGAGACCGAGCGATAAGTATGAAAATTAATTGTAATTCATCTTAGAAAATAATTAAACAGCAAATATAAATATAAACAGTACAGTAACTAAATGTAAATATACATACATGCATTACATTGAATTTAAATAATATTAATTTAAAAAATATTAATTTAAAAAATATTAATTTAAAAAATATTAATTTAAAAAATATTAATTTAAAAAATAATAATATTTGATCTAGGCAAAAATTTTGGTGCATATACTTGCGCTCCATGTAAAGCGTTTTTTCGACGAAATGCACCAAGAAATCAGGTAATTGTATCACCATAATAGATTAATTAATTAATTTAATCAAGTATAATTATTATACTAAATTTGCTTTTAATGTAGTCATCATGTTTTTACGGCGGCGATTGCGATGTCACTCACTTTACCAGAAAGTTTTGCCAAAAGTGTCGCTTAAATAAATGCTATGCCATTGAAATGAGAAAGGTAATTAATAAATACATGTCCATAACATTTTTACAATAAATTAATCACGTTTTCAATGTTTTTATCCAAGGATTGGATTCTCACAGAGAATGAAAAAATAATGAAACGTAAAAAAGTAGAACAAAATCGCAGAAAAAGACTTTCAATTGAAAATATTATTTGCAATAATAATAACAAAAACATTAATAACGAGAGTAATAATAATAACAGTGTAATTAAAACTGATTACTCGGTCTCTGATAGCCATTCCTATGAGATAATCCCTAATCAAAGTCCAGACAATAGTCGCGTTATAGACATTAGTAATCAATACGAGTATGAAATGAGTGATGTCTGGACTCCAGACTTTGAGGACACACCTAATGATTATACAATGATATCACACGAAGCCATCGATCAACACATAATCAATGACTCAATTGATCCGAGACTAGCAGATCAGTTGGCAGACAAAGAGTTGTTTTTAAAAAATCAGCAAAAATTCAAATTATCGATCGTTTCTATAGTCAGACATATTAGCAATTTTAACGTCGGTTTCAACGAGTTTGAAATCAACAAAATCCGGGAACTCTTGATAGCCATGAATTGGATCCGTGAGCCCACTGGTGGGGCGATTACCGGCGAGTTGGCTGACCCGATGCAGTACAAAATGACCATGGTTAACAGATTCAATAAGTTAATACAAAACTTTACCAAAATGACAAAACAGTTGAACTCGTTTAATAATCTGTGCGGCGATGATATGATAGCTCTCATAAAGTATGGCTGCGTTGAGAATATAATGATGCGTTCAGTTCAGTACTATAATCATATGGACAGATATTGGACGATATGTGCGGTAAATGAGCATGAGTTAATTTGTCATTTATCTTAGTTAATTATTATATAATTACATTTATGGATTTTGTTTGGTTATAGGATAACAAAAGTTCATTTATACTAAAAATGGATTTTACAGCTAAATGCGAGCCAATGATTGGCGACTCTTATATCAGATACTTTGACATTATGTGTCCGGAATGGGATTCAGATCGTCTGATCGTAGATCTGGTAAATTATTTTATTTTAATTAGTTATTAATAATTAAATTAGTTATATTATACAATAATATTATTTACTTAATATAATATTAACTTTATATTTCATTTGAATTAATCATATTCTTTTAGCTAACAGCTATAGTATTGTTTGACCCAAACAGACCGAACCTTAAGTACCGACATGTTATCAAGTTAGTTTATTAAATGCATTAATTTAGAATTATATTAAATAAATAACCTAATTTGTTTTTGTTTACATCAGGTTTGAGCAGAATCTTTATATGTATTTACTTCTACGATATATACTGTTAAAATACTGTATATTTGGTTCCGAAATGGCCAAGCTAAAATTTCTCCGTATAATGAGCTCAATTAAGGAAATTAATACCCTTGGTGTAATCACTAAACTTAATTGGTCTCATGCTAATCCAGGTGATGTGGGGCCTTTCATATCAGAAATTTTGGATCTTGGTAATTTGACTAAACATGATTAAATGTATTTAGTATACATTATATAACTTACTGTATTTCGAGCAAAATATACTTGTATTTAAATGACGAACATTTGTTATATTGAATTTTAATATAATATTGTTTGACTGAATAAACCATTTAGGTGTTTTATTTATTTTTAAAATCATTATTAATAATAGTGATACAATAAAATAATGAGAAACAGTATTTTGAATTAGTTGTTTATATTTATTTTGTTAATAATTTTATTTTGTAAATTATAATATTAATATTATATGATAATGTATTAATATAATTATTTAAAATAATTAATTACCATATAGTACAATATTTAAGATTATAAAAACAATTTAAATATTGTAAAATAAATATAATTATATATTTATTAATTATGGTCTTAATGTGCTTCTAATGGATATAAAAATTTTGTTGTTATTAATAACTTATTAATTATCATGTTTGCATTTTTATAATTTTGTAATACATATTCTAGAAACTGTTTGAGCAATACTACACAATATTAAACATACAATATGTCAGTTTAATAATTAAATATTAATATGAAATTGATTGTTATTAAATTATTATTTTACTATCGCCTGTTGTTTTGCACTAAAAATATAGATTTACATTTTATTAAATGCATTATTATTAATAATAAAACCTTGCATTGAGTACAATATTGTCTACATTTCAAGACATTTTATGACAACAACACAAACAACAATATCGAATCAATATCGAATCCTCGGGTCAAAGTATACGTGGGAGGTGCCACGATTTTCTCGGTGCCAATCGATAGATCTCATGATACCTAACAATAGTTATAATTACGTCGACCCGATCCGAGTGGGACATGACCTCCAAATCGGGCCCCGAAGTGACCAATATTTCGGGTGTTGTAAAAGTGTATTATTTTACTTCAAAGCATGTCATATGATATATCAATGGAAAGGTCTCGTCGAGGTGATCAATATTAGTCATATTTAAAAACCGGTAAACTCGATTGAACTGAAAAACACTTTTAAAAAATTTTTAAAAAATCCAACCTGTATCGAGATTCGAACCTTTCATACTAAGACACCCCATCATCACCACTACCATCATCATCGTCTACACAAACGGCTCCTACCAATCAACCATCACTGCCCCCACCCAATCAACACACACCTTTAATCATGCAGCCATAGGCGCAGATAACACTGCAGCCATAGGCGCAGATAACACTGCAGCCATAGGCGCAGATAATAATACTGCAGCCTTAGGCGCAGATATAACTGCAGCCTTAGGCGCAGATAAAACTGCAGCCTTAGGCGCAGATATAACTGCAGCCTTAGGCGCAGATATAACTGCAGCCTTAGGCGCAGATATAACTGCAGCCATAGGCGCAGATAAAACTGCAGCCTTAGGCGCAGATATAACTGCAGCCTTAGGCGCAGATAAAACTGCAGCCATAGGCGCAGATAAAACTGCAGCCATAGGCGCAGATATAACTGCAGCCTTAGGCGCAGAAAAAACTGCAGCGATAGGCGCAGAAAAAACTGCAGCCATAGGCGCAGATAAAACTGCAGCCATAGGCGCAGATAAAACTGCAGCCATAAACGCAGATAAAACTGCAGCCATAGGCGCAGATAATAATACTGCAGCCATAGGCGCAGATGATAATCCTGCAGCCATAGGCGCAGATGATAATACTGCAGCCATAGGCGCTGATGATAATAATGTTTTTTGCAATAAAATGATATGTATATTAATTGCACAACTAAATATTTGCCGTAACGAGAACACGTCTTCGTTCGTCATGGTAGAAACAGGTGTATATCTGGCTAAGTTCTCGGTAAAGTTGTGCAAATGCCATGATGGCGGCAAATTTGAATAACGATTCTAGCAGCCAAGCGGGGTGCTCACGCCCTGCGAGGTCTTGTCAGCAAGTGAGGCGGTCTGACTGTATGATTCCAGCAGTTACCGTTCCAATCAATACTATGGATCAACCACTCAACGAATCTTCGGATTCTTCAACATCTCAAAATCCTATACCAGATCCACGGATGGAAACTGATAGTGATTCAGAGCAAAATACCTTTGACATAAATAAATGTATTGAATGTAAAGTAAGGAAAAATAAAATCATACGAATTAAATATTTGACCGATAGTCATAGTCTTTCGCACTTTCAATATAGACATAGTGATAGCGAGGGTACTATTACAGAAAGGAATTTTGTCTGCGATAAGTGTCGAAAGAAATATTATAAAGAAACGCAAACCTCAACACAAGTTTCACACAATATAAGTAATCACAATTCAAATGACAATTTAGATCAAACCTCTATGGTATTGAATTTGAATAGAGAATCTGTCAGTAGTACGAGTTGTACATTTGGATGTGAAGGCAATATGTCACAAGTGTTAAAATTTGTGCCAAAAATGGTGAGATCAGAAGTATTTATTAATCATAAATACTATATTCCTAATCAAGCAAAGTGCTGCGAAGAACATCTCGTAGAACAAAATTGGGGATCATATATACAACGATCTTTTTCTGATTTTCAATCGGGTTATATTGAAGATATGATGGAAATATTGCGATCAGAGCTTATTAAGACTCAAAACAAATTATCAGAGAAGAAAAATTGTATTAATTTTGAGCATTATGAAGAGATGGAGAATAAACTTTTCATGTCATGGGTCGGATACTCAAAGATCGAGTTTAAATCAATTATGTCTTCAATAACTATCAATCATTGTAAGCGCCCAACAACAGCATTAGCATTGTATTTGTCTAAACTACACACTGGAGAAACAAATGAAAGGTTATCTCTAACATTTAATGTTCCGTTAACAACAGTTCATGATTATATGGAAATGGCAAGAAATGCAATGCATAAAGACTTCTATTCGAAACATATTTTGCGGTCGAGGTCTGATATAATTAAAAATACCACAAATATGTCACTCAATTTATTTTCGCCAAACAATCTGACCGACAAAGCAATAACCATTTGGGACGGCACTTATCGATATCTGCAAAAAAGTACTAATTATACATTCCAACGTTTGTCATTTAGTGCTCATAAACATCGACCACTTTATAAGCCACTGATCGGAATCACAACAAACGGACGAATTATCTCATGTTCAGGGCCGTTTCCTGCTAATAAAAGCGATTCTGATCTTTTAGAATCAACATATAATGATTCGCCCGACTTAAGATCTTTATTTAAAACTACAGATATCTTTATATTAGATAGAGGCTTTAGAAATGCCAAACCATTCCTTGAATAGAAAGGCTTTGTTGCCAAAATGCCACATTTTATTGACAAAAACGAGAAGCAATTATCATGTATACAAGCAAACGAATCGCGATTAATCACTAAAGTAAGATTTGCCATAGAAGTGATAAACGGGAAAATACAACAACAGTTTAAGTACTTCCGTGAAAAAGGATCGAATCGTTGTTTAAATCATGACTTATGTGATTTTCAAAATGCTTACGCATTAATTAACGCATTTGCCCCTCCTGTTATATCAGATGAAAATGCTGATCAAATGATAGCAAATAGATTGACATCTCGATTAACAAAACCTAATCTTATCAGTACATTTGTTAATGATAATAGACTCAATAGAAAGGCGGGCCGTTTTATTAAAATGTCTGAAGATATTATGCCTAATTTCCCAATACTTTCAGAAGATGACTTATATACAATAGCATCTGGCAAATATCAAAGAAAACAGGCATTATCTTATTATGCCCAACAATTAAACAATGATTCTAATTTCGAGATACAAATATCAAAAGACAATGAATTGGGTCAATTGACTCTACCTGGAATCACTGACACCGATCCGTATCTACTGCGGGCCAAAATTAACTCTCGTTTTAGTAATAGTGTGCGATACTTTGCATATATTTTAGTTGATTTATCTGAAGCTGGAGTTGATTCAATAGTTGAATACTGTTGTGGATGCAAAAATGGGCTGAGAACTGCAGGCTGTTGCGCTCACGTAATGACAATATTATGGTACTTAGGTTGTGGTCGACACGAACTATCAATACAAGCGCCAGCCCAAGGATTAAATGATTTTTTCGCAGACATTGTTGGAAGTGACAGTGAAACAGATAAATACGATTACGAAAATAGTTAATTTTTTATTTAAGAATTTGTAATCGACAAGGATTTGTTTTTAATTAATAATTAACATGAATTCTTTCACACAATATAATTGCAAAATATTTAATCTCATTAAATACTTAAGTATAACATCTTATACGATATAATTTCATAATATATAAACTTATAAGTGTTTTTCTCGTATAATATAATCATATAAAATATATTGTGTTTTCATTATAAGAATATAGATTAAACTAATTTTGGTTCAAATAAACCCCCTCTCATATTGAGAGGGACTCTCCCAAAGGATCACCTCCGCGTGGTGGGAGAGGGGCAACGGCAAGGTTATATGCCGGCTAACGATCCGAAAGAAAATACAAATGTTTGTTTTATCAATGTATAATATAAAAGACAAAATAACATTGTTTTCTATGAGGCCCGTTCAGAATAGGGAGCAGTACTGAGAGTGATATAAATGATTGCCACTATTATTAGAATATCGTAATATCATTTCGATAGGGTGCATAGATTTAATGTTATTTTACTAATTATATCCAAAAATCATGTTTTACATAAATAACATAACATCTATTGAACATACCCATGTGAAATTGTGATATTTTAGTTCTACATATAATTCTACATCAATTTCATATATCACATATTAGTATTGGATAAGTTGAATTTTTCCGATAAAAGTGGTCACTGCGGCCGAACCCGAGGTGGCTCAGCAATATGGACTATACCCGGGACTTCTTATTCTATGTACGTTCATGTTATTGACCCCAACCGGTTAAATAAACAATAACAATGTAATTAACATTTAAATATATGTTTTATTGTCAAATTATTCCATTACTAACAATTTAATCAAGTTTACCGTTGTTTAAATAAGACTAATATTGATCACCTCGACGAGACCTTTCCATTGATATATCATATGACATGCTTTAAAGTAAAATAATACACTTTTACAACACCCGAAATATTGGTCACTTCGGGGCCCGATTTGGAGGTCATGTCCCACTCGGATCGGGTCGACGTAATTATAACTATTGTTAGGTATCATGAGATCTATCGATTGGCACCGAGAAAATCGTGGCACCTCCCACGTATACTTTGGCCCGAGGATTCGATATTGTTAATTGATTGAATTAAAGTGTGTTATTTTATGTTTACAAGGTTATTTATATATCTATTCAAATATATATTATAGAATATTCTATTGTATCAATATGATATGGTAAGTGAATATAATTGATTCCACATATAAAAACCCAATACAATAATAAAATAATATTATAAATTTATAATTAATAAATTTTAGTATAACTATTGGAATCTAGATACAATGTAAGAATTATGTACACAATATTAGTTATATCAATGAGCAATATTAATTAATTATTAATGATATTTTTACATTAATAATATTTTGTACCAAAAATAGTATAGTGAATATAATTGTACAAATTTAAAATTAAATAGCATTATTATTATTAATATTTACTTAGATGCAAATTCTTGTCAATTACCTACAAGTATTCCACGTATAAGTTACAAATCAATTAAATTGATAAAATATAAGTGAATTCTTATATAAATATATCTAAAAATATATTTAAAAACATTCAAATATTAAAAATTTAATGAATAAAAGATTAATTTTTTGAATTGAGATTAAGTATAAAATAAAGTGAATTCAGATATCGATTGCATAATAGATGCAAACAGATATTCAATGCTATTCAATGTCATACACAAACTGTAAGGCCATTTACGCAAACGCATCTAGGGTTTTGTGATCTTTATCGACATGCTTTTGCCTCTTTATTATGTGACGCAAACAGTACTATTCAACAAAGTTTTAGTATAATTAACATTGCCATAAGTATTTGATATATCTCTTAAAATCATGATAATTGCAATTTTAATGTAAAAATTATAGCATTTTGCTAAAATACAAAGTTATAATTATCATCTTGTTTAGTTCAGTGTGCACTTCTACAATGTACAGTATATTAGAGCACATATCAAACTTTATGTTCAAACATGCTGCAAATCATATGTGATTAAACGTTCATGTATATTGTTTTTGTTATAGTTAAGAAAAATATCAAGATTAATAACTGTGTTGTGATTGAACATGTTTAATTTAATTTAACAAGATGAACGACACGGCATTTGTTTGTGGCGTTTGCGGTGATCTAGCGATAAGTATGTAAATTAATAAATTGTATATTTAGATTAAATATCATTAAATTGCAAATATAAATATAAATATAAATTTACAAATAAAAATTAAATTAAGATGTCTAAATTTTTTATTTAATTAATATCTAGGCAAAAATTTTGGCGCATATACTTGTGGTCCGTGTAAAGCATTCTTTCGTCGAAATGCGCTCAGAAACAAGGTTTATAACCATGATTAATTTATTATTTAATTTGATCAAGTGTAATTTAATTATGGCGCTAAACAATATTATAATGATGGTTACTATTTAATTGATTTTAATATAGTTATCATGTTTTTTCGACGGCAAATGCGATATTACTCCCATTACAAGAAAGTTTTGCCAAAAGTGTCGCTTAAGTAAATGTTTCGCAATTGGTATGAAAAAGGTAATTAATTAACGTATTTCCATAACATGAATGTCATATTTACAGAAAAATAATCACGTTTTCAATGTTGTTATCCAAGGATTGGATTCTCACAGAGTATGAGAAAATCATGAAACGTAAGAAAGTGGAGGAAAATCGACGCAAACGACGTTTAATTGAAAATATTTATAATAATAATAATAATAATGTATTTAAAACTGATTATACGACCTCTGATTCCTATGAGATAATCCCTAATCAAAGTCCAGACAATATTCGCGTTATTGACATTAGTAATCAATCCGAGTATGAAATGAGTGATGTCTGGACTCCAGACTCTGAGGACACACCTAATGATAACACAATGATATCACACGAAGCCATCGATAAACACATAATCAATGACTCAATTGATCCGAGACTTGCGGATCAGTTGGCAGACAAAGAGCTGTTTTTGAACAATCAGCAAAAATTCAAATTAGCCACCGTTTCTATTGTCAGACATATTAACAATTTTAGCGTATGTTTCAACGAGTTTGAAATCAATAAAATCCGGGAACTGTTGACAGCCGTAAAATGGATTAGAGAGCCCACCGGTAATACCATTACCGGCGAGTTGGCTGATCTTGTGCAATACAAAATGACCATGGCTACCAGATTTGATAGACTGATCCAAAATTTTATAAAAATGACAAAACAGTTGAATCCATTTAATAATCTGTGCGGCAATGATATGATAGCCCTCATAAAGTATGGCTGTATTGAAAATCTGTTGATGCGTTCACTTGAGTACTATAACCAGAAAGACAGGTATTGGACGATAAACACGGTAAATGAATACGAGTTAATTTTAAATTCAGCTTGGTTAATTATAATTAAACTTTACTAGGGTTGCAACAGTTCGCTTTTGCTAAAATTAGATTTTACGGCTAAATGCGAACCATTAATGGGTGACTGTTATATCAGATACTTTGAAATTATGTGCCCGGAATGGGATTCAGATGAGCTAATTATGGACTTGGTAAATAAATTTACCTTATATTAATTATTTATAGCTACGGTAGATAATTAATAAATTATTTATTTTATTCTAATATTTCTAGTTAACAGCCATTGTACTGTTTGACCCAAATAGACCGAATCTAAAGTACCGAGATGTTATCAAGTTAGATAATACAAACAAAACTATCTCGATAAAATTATTTAATTTATTTTTTTGTTTCATAAGGCTTGAACAGAATCTGTATATGTATTTACTCCTACGATATATACTATTGAAATATCGATCTGACTCGTCTATGGCCAAGCTCAAATTTCTTCGTATAATGAACTCAATTAAGGAAATTAATGCCCTTGGTGAAGTTACTAAAATTAACTGGTCTAATGCAAGTCCAAGTGATGTAGGACCTGTCATATCAGAGATTTTGGATCTTGGTAATACGGTAAACAATATGTAAATTACATACAATAATTAAATGTTGTTAGAACATTATATTAATTTACTTAATTTAGGGCAAAATATACTTATATTTACAATCATTTGTAATATCGAATTTTCTTATATTATATTGTTTGAATGAAATAGCATTAAGGTGTTTTATTTATTTTATAAATTACTATTATTGATAGGATTATACAATTAAATAATAAGAAACAGTATTTAAAATTAAATGTTTAATAAACAAAATTACATTGTTTATATTTATTTTTTAATAATGTTGTTTTGTAAATTTTAAATGTTAATATTATTTTATATAATTTATTAAAGTAATTACCATTATTAATTACCTTGTATTACTTCATTGTATTAATATAAACTTTGAATGAAATAATTGTGCAAATGAGAGAGAGAGAGAGAGAGAGAGAGAGAGAGATAAATGTCGGCAAAATAACTGCATCTGGCTCTGATTATACATAATCCTCATTTGAACAAGAGAGAGAGAGGTAGTTAGTAAAATTATCATACCAAGAGCAATTTTAGTTCATTCTTATAATGCAATAAAATACTCAAAATGATTGATCATATATACGTTCAACAAATAACCGAAAGTGGTAAACAAAATTCCACATCAAAAATAACTATTACATCTCATAATCATTCCCTTATCAACAATAGTTGTCGACTGTCTATGAATATTGTTAACATAGATAGAAGTGCGTCTATAATCAGGGTATTTCTGATTACTTAATTGAAAGTATTGTAATTAATGATAATTTTATATAATCCATCACTAATACAATGTTTTGGTTTTCACATTAACCAGGATATTACTAGGAATTACAAAATAAATGTTATGTATTGAATTATTCAATAACAATTGAATTTCATGTAATTTAATACCTAGTATTGTTTTAAAATTTTAATTTTGAATTAAATATCTTAAATTTTTAACTCTATACTTAAACTTTTTAGGTATAATAATAAGTAATTTCATTAAGTGCTTACATTTGAATTACAATCATTACATTTGTAATATTAATAATATAAAATACAGATTTATTTTTATTCATTATCTTAAATATTGACTATTCGTTGAAATAATACTGTATATCGTTTAGAAATAATTATTAATTGTTAATTATGTGTTTTGCGTATTCTATCAATTGATTGATTAATTAATAATTGTTACATGATAAGTGATTTGCAAAATACATATCTTAATAATTAATAAAAACAAAACATGGTTAATAAACATCAACATATCAATCAAAGCCTTTTCCAATTAATAATAAAAAAACTCAATAATAAGACATTCAGTGGTTTTATCATATTTTAACTCTACTGTAAATTGTAAATAAAAATAACATGGTAACACTTTTATGCACTAAATTGGCCAATAAGTAAATTTATATCTTGTTCAAATGAGGATTATGTATAATCAGAGCCAGATGCAGTTATTTTGCCGACATTTATATTAATGTTTTAATTGAAACCCAAAATATTTTATACATTTTGCTTATCACACAAAAAGTGCGATAAATTGTAGGAAAAGGCTTATCTGTTATATAATAAATGAAATTATGAAATACATTAAAACATATTATATCAATAGTTTTGAGAAAAAATCAAATATTAATAAGTAATACTATTTAATAAAATTGCCTTGAATGGAAATGCATATCTAGTATAACGTGGTGATATTCGTTGATATTCTGTACTAAAGTGTTATGTTTAAACTAGTAAATTAGTAAATAAGCTGTATATGGTGATTCATAATTTGCAACTATTATAATTGATAAACAATACTTGTAAGTATTGATTTAATTATTACATTCTAATAATATTGTTAACACTATAGTCAATCATCAATATATAAATTGTTAAACAATTAAAACAACAAGCTACAATTCTCAACTCAACGTCTAATCAAACATTTTATATAATATTATTGTTATTTCGAAACAAAACTTCTGTGTATTTGATATGAAAAATAGTAGATTTCACACAAAATCCCGATTGGATTGAAATACTGGTGTCTCTCATGTATTATCACAAAAATTTATTTCTATGTCATTATCACCACTCTTGGAGTCCCAATGAATAACAATACTGTAATTAAGTATTACAAAATAATTTACAAAACACTCCCATGTTCACTTTAGCCCTACTATCATACAGTGAGTCTGGATAAATTGATCAAGCACACATTAAACATTGATTTATTGGTACAAACTATTAACTACTGATAGACATGTCTGACGAAAGCGAGTCTAAAGTATGCGGTGTTTGCGGAGGACAGGCCATCGGTAACCATACATTTCACACACTATTGTATTTGCTATGAACTACAGTCTAACCCCGTTTTGCATTACAATTTTTTGTAGGCAAAAACTTTGGTGCCCTGACGTGTGGGCCGTGTAAAGCTTTTTTTCGGCGCAATGCCTATCAAACAGCCGTATATTTGCCATTAAAAATGATTAATAATTAAATTTAATTATAAATAACTTTTGCATATATTTATAGATTGAATGCTATTTTGGGGACAAATGTCAAGTAAGTGTTGTTACGAGAAAATTCTGTCCCAAATGTCGGCTAAATAAGTGTTTTGAGATCGGAATGAAAAAAGTATTTAAATTTTATTACATTTAAAAATGAATTGATATTTCAATCGATGACAATGTCTTCAGGAATGGATCCTTTCGGATTGTCCCAAATGTCGGCTAAATAAGTGTTTTGAGATCGGAATGAAAAAAGTATTTAAATTTTATTACATTTAAAAATGAATTGATATTTCAATCGATGACAATGTCTTCAGGAATGGATCCTTTCGGACGAAGAGCGGGAAGTGATGCGACAGAAAGTGGAGGAAAATCGCCAGAAGCGGCGAAAGACCGAAATGACCACCAATTCATCGACAGATAATCAAAGATATAATAATAATAGCAATAATTTCTATGAAAATATAGAGACAATTGTCTCGCAAAACACATACAATAATAACAGACTTAACGAAGTAAATCGCAATACTGTCAACACATCCGCCGGTGACTTGTCGTTGGATTTCAATAGCATTTGCGATGACTTTGAGATGTTTGAGCCGACCATCGCTGCGGCCGCCGGAGGTCAGGCCATAAACAACGAGATAAATCAAATTGAAAATAGCCTTATAGAAAGTGTTGGCTATGAAAACAGCACTGATAATAATGATGGTAATAGTAATGATAATCATCAATACTTATCATCGGATTCATCATCGGATGGTAACCAAGAAAACAACTCAACGCTCACCCAATATAGCAGACAAAACACATACAACGCGAGCCGTGTCTTAATAAACATCACCACAAATCAAGAGTCGACTAAATCACTAAATATTGACCACATTTTTGGCGACAAAAGCCTATTCCCAAACACGAGCCTCGGGTTCAATAGTCCGGGCGATCACTCAGTGGTTCCCATCGGGCGGCCAATCACTGACCACAACCGGGACTTTAACGAGACTGAGGGCCAGTGTCTGTACGAGTTGTTGAACGCGTTGATGCTGTTGAAAGACCCGGAGCCACAACACGCCAAAGAGGTGACCNGGCGATCACTCAGTGGTTCCCATCGGGCGGCCAATCACTGACCACAACCGGGACTTTAACGAGACTGAGGGCCAGTGTCTGTACGAGTTGTTGAACGCGTTGATGCTGTTGAAAGACCCGGAGCCACAACACGCCAAAGAGGTGACCAGTTATTGGGAGTTATGCGAGTGGATGGTCATCAAGTTTGACTCGATGATCAGGGACATTATCAGACTGTCCAAGAGGTTGGCCGCGTTTCAGACCCTCGACGAACATGATAAACAAATACTGATCAAGAACAGTTGCGTCGAGATCATCTTGATCCGATCGGCGGTGGTCTACGATTACGAGTTAGGCTTTTGGGATATATTTGTGGTAA
>CAJPIZ010001478.1:0-16540 GCA_905368565.1 Medioppia subpectinata | reverse complement strand
CTCTCTCTCTCTCTCTCTCTCTCTCTCTCTCTCTCGACAATGAAAAACAGTAATCAATTTAACAGTAGTATTGATTCATTGGTAGTACGAAATCATTACATACTCTCCCCAATCCCTCTCTATATCTCTCGCTGTGTTGTCCTCTAATCTATTGATAGAGAGCTAAACGTATGGACACAACAGTCAGTGCTTTAGTCCCCGAACTCATTGAGAAGCGGGTGTCTGGCAGTAGGAAGTCGTTGGGCTCTCCTATTCTCCAACACAACGAACACATTGTACTCTACTGTATATTAACGTTATATGTGTTTCAATGAGATATCGGGAACCAGAGAGTGTGCCACAGCTATATCGAGAGCCAGTGGCCTAATCTACCAACGCTTGCATTACACAGATATACTGCACTGTACTGTACATACTGTGCGCAACAGATCTCACATATGCTGGAGCGCTCTTGTAATGGACAAACACTCACTCAGTCGGCAACTAAATCACGCCATTAGTAATGATCTGCTCCTCTGATTCATCCCAACCAACAACACAGTAGTCCTCCGTTTTTATTCTAACAGACCTAATATACCAGTGCTCTCTCGCATCCCATCCCTCGCATCTCTCTCTCTCCCTCTCTCTCAACTCATTTAAAACGTGCACCAAATGAGTGAATCAAACGTCGAAAATATAATTAATGAATTCATTCATTATTTTTTCGTTGCGATAATAGTAGTTAACCGGAGATAACAGTAGTTTAGTCGCCAAAAACTACATTTCCGTTGCCATAAGTCACTTACTATTGCCGTTGTTTTGCATGACATTTGGATCAAGGGTTTAACAAAAATCTAAAAAATTCATTATAATCTAACTAATAATTGAAAATAATAGAGTTTTAGACCTTGAGAGTTTTAGATTTCAATAAACTGTGTTTCAGCCTGTGTAGTTGGCTAAAATCCGAGCACGTATTGAGTATAGAGATAGTGAATGANTTTAGATTTCAATAAACTGTGTTTCAGCCTGTGTAGTTGGCTAAAATCCGAGCACGTATTGAGTATAGAGATAGTGAATGAAATTATTGCTTGCATTCAATACAAATTTGATTCACATTTGACTCATTAGACAATTGGCTGAATGACTGTAATTGAATGACCTCGTATATATTATTTTATAAGGTTTTCAACAAATAAATTGACTGAAATTGTATAATATTGACAACAATTGGGAATATACTGTAATAGGAGTCTATTAATAGAACTTGGTTAGTTTGGAATACATTTTATGTAATTTTATTCTAATAATATGTATATTAATGGTTAAATTTTGCTTAAAATTATTATTTTTATATTCATTATTTGGCAAAATATTTTTATACTTAAGTTTTAGTTAAACTTAAAATAACTATCATTTATAATAAATGCCATTTAAATAATATAAAAACAAAACAGTTTCGTGAAAATATCAAATAATAAAAATATGATATATTAAGGGGAAAACTACTGCTCAAACTTATCAATATTTCAGTTAATAAATGATATTTTTAATAAAATGCATTTTAGTTTTGCAACGTTTTGAGTAATATTTTGCATTTGAAATGATGTCTACAATGAATGAAAACAAAAGCCAATTAATCGGAAATTTAATTCATTTAATTGGAGACAATAATTACAGGAATGGCTTACAACGGCTTAACCCCAACTACCATAAGAGATCACTAGTGTTTCATCCATTGCTAATCAATACAATAGTTGTGTCGATACTTATACGTGAAGTTATATCGCTGTTTATAACACAGGATTATTTAGCCGTAGTTTTGGGTGACTTTGCCTACAAATGGGTGTTTAAAGAAAATTTCAAAACTTTGGTGATTCTCAACGCATTTCTATGCTTTTGTATTCAGTTATTAAGTTTACGGCACAGAAAATACAGCAATTTGTTAGTATCGCAAGAAATATCGACAATTAGTTTAGTAAAAATATTGACATATTTTAGGACATTTGAAATTTCAATGCAAACAGTGCTTTTTGCCATACATTTTAGCCTATCGTTTGGTGCGCTCACATTTCAGCTAACATTCAGACAATTGCTAACCTATGGCTTATTGTGGAGTATTTTATTTGCATTTTGTTGCCTGTATTTCGGGAATATGTATTTCTGGCATCTCCTCTATTATATGATATTTTGCTATAAATCTCGGCATTTAATCGCCGCTCAAAATAAACTTTTGTATCAATTAATACACACTAAACATATAGTGAGAAACAGCGAGTTATTGGCGATCGTAAAGAATTATAATTTTATATTTAAATATATAGGCGTTTGCAATGAGATTTGGTCGCCGTTTATATTCATTAATCTACTCTTTATTACGATATTTATCGCAATTTTATGTATTTATGTGTTGTTTAGTGAAATGAAATATTATTTCATTATAGTGTATACCCTATCGTTAGTAATGCTATTGATTTCAATGACATGTTTAATGCTATACTCGAGTACTGTTAACACGGAATCCAAGCATTCATCAAAATTGTTGCTTAAATTTTATTTGCAATTAAAAAACAATGCACTCATTGCTGTTAGAAATAAAATTAAGGTAATTTATCAAACTAATTTTTCACTAAGATCATTAAACATTTTAAATTTTGAATTTTGTATTACAGTTATTGTCATTAATAGAGAGTATGTGTGAATATAAAGTAGGTTTTCATTGCTGGAAACTATTTCTTGTCAATCAATTCCGTTATTATGAGGTATTGTTTAACATTTTAATAGATTTTTTCTCAACTAATTTATTACAACTAACAATTATTTACATATTTAATTCAATTAGTGGTTGATATTTATGGTGGGCCTCACACTCAAATTATTGGATCTGTCCATTTAAAGCACATTTAATTTAGATAAATCAATTTATAAATAAATATTTAAAATAATATAAAATAAAGTGCTAATTTAAATAGTTATATATCATAACTTACAAAATTACTGTATATTTATTATTACAATAAAAAACATTTAACACAAAACAATGACATAAACTTAATCCCGAAATAATAATCAATTAGTAAACAAGTCTTTACGCAAAATTAACGCTTAATTTATTTTTAAAATGTTTAAAACTTATCAATAGTAGAGTAAACAACAGTAATGTAGAGTTACTGATCACACAATTTATAAATTAAATCTACTTTTGAGTTCAGCAAATATATCAATATTAACGGCAGCGCCGCCGCACACAATCACGACCACCGGACCCGAGCCGTACTCGTTGTCCGCCAATAGTCTCTCAACTAATCCCGTGTAGAGAGCGGCCAGAGTTGCTCCGCAGGCCTTAACAGCAAAACAAAACAAATATATCAATAATTATTCATCAAAAATATCAAAACTTTTAATTATAAATACCGGTTCCACAAGAATCCTGTGGTGATCCGCAAACTTAAGACACGCGTCGACAGCATCCCTGTCCTCAACCATATGTGACAGCACTGGTGGTGCGCTCGCGTTGTACTCTTTGGCCAATTGGTCGCATATGGAGTACGTGCCCAAAGTGGTCGCTATACTAGTGATGGCCGGCAGTATCACCGGCCGAACCACACCATCGACAGCCGCCGTCACCGCCGCGTTCAACGAGTTGGCGCCCGTCGTCTCCATCGCCAGCACCGGTACGGATGTCCAGCCGTGACGTCTCATGCCCTCAATGATACCGCACAGAAGACCACCGCCGCCGCAACACGTGATGATCATCGATGGCGTGGCGTTCAGATCGGCGGCGATCTCGTCGATCATCGTTGAGTGACCCGTCCTATCGATCAGATCCGAGTGATTGTTGAGTTAGATCTTCAAGAGTTTTGGTGATAATAAAGTCTTACCACACAATGGGATCGTCAAAGGGGTGGATATATAGGGCTTGTTTGCACTCTCGGATCACTTGGAGGGCTCTGTCGTTGGCGTCGTCCCAGACGTCGCCTACGGTCTCAATGTCTGCGCCCTCTCTGGCGATCTTGTCTTTCATCATATCCGACGTCCGGTTGGGCACAACTATACGGCACTTGAGGCCCAACTGACGGGCAGCGCAGGCGGCGGCCAGACCTGCGTTACCCCCGGAGGCGCACACAATCTCCTTATAGCCATCTCTCGCCGCCTAATGTTTGGCAACATTTTTGAAGTTGTTTTGAATTTTTAATGATAATCTATTATTGAAATATATGGTAAATGATTGGCCATACCTTCTGACAAACCCGACTGATTCCCCGCATCTTAAAGCTGGCCGCCGGCTGTGCGGACTCTAACTTGAGGTACACTTTACGGGAACCGCCAAATGGTTTCAACTCAAGACTCTCGATGAGCGGTGTCTTCACAAACAGATCTTTGTGACCATTTTTTGCCATTTTTAAACAGTTTTGTAGTTTTTGGTGAACAACTTGTGTTTAACTTTTATTAGTTGTGAATGAATTTAAAACTTGAATTTAATTTTTAAGCAATAATTGTGTCACAATTTTTATATGATTTTATAAATGAGAAAGTCTTGTGTCTCTGTTTATCGTCTTAAACTCTCGTATCATTTGTTTATTGTTGTTATCATTAGATTTTATATAATTTAAAACCACTTTCGATAAAAAGTGTTGCAATTAATTAATAAATTTATATTGCAAAATAATTTTGGTTACAATAGTGAAACACTATTATAAAATCCAAAAACACACTTTATACATGATAAACATGTAAATATTTTCCCACAATTACAGGTATATCTCTTTGTTAATTTGATTGAGACTTGATAATTTGTATTGTTAAATATAAATTAGCCTTAATGATAATACAGTTTAATAAGTGCATAATATGATAACAAAATAACATATGGTTTATAGGGAAATATTAGGTTCATTAATATTTTTTGATTATATACTTATTATTAATAAGTTATTAATAATTAACCTTTGATTTGACTGTAATTAAGTTATAATCTTTGCATTCATTAATTTATAAAATAATATTTACAATAAATACCAAAAAATATTTTAAAACTATTTCAAAGTCTATGAATCAAAGTTTGTTTTACAATAATACGATTATTCGTGAAATTAGTATTGGATTAAAGTCTAATAAGAAATCAATGTCCAAATTGTGTTTCTCACTGAATGAGGACATATTTTGGACATTTAATGTATAATTAAATGATTGTATTAATTATTAATCAAATGAATTTCATCAGACATTGAAATGTCATAAAAATAAGTGCAATTCATGATAAAGTTAATATAGTATTAATAATTTGCTGATTGCCCTTAATTACATCATATTTATATAATTATAAAATATGTTACAAACTATTGATAACTTAAAACCTTTAACATATAAAGCATATTTCTATTAAAAAATGCTATGTAAAAATATATACATGATATTTATTTCATATAAATTAAATTTACATTATGATATTAATTATATGAAAATTAACTCATTATAAACTAATTAAATATCATTTTTTAAATGGATTGTCAACAAAGTGTGTCAACAAATATAATTGAATATTAATTTTTCTAATTTTAGGCAAATTTATGCAATAATTAGAAGAACCGGACGAATATAATAAACACTTTAACACTTTTTAACCAAAAGTTTTGATAATCGGTATTCACTATAATTTTTGTAATGTATTTGAATAGTAATTCTTTAAAAGGTTCTGTAATTGCAATACTACACCTTATCCTCGATTTAGGGAAATGATTGGTGAAACAGAAATGTGTCTCTTAAATCGAATTCTCCTTATATCGAATCTAATATAAATTTAATTAAAAACATCAAATATAGGCTTAAATTTGTGTTTTATTAAATAAAGTTATATTTAATTCATATATTCAGTAATTTTTGTTTGGTTTGGACACTTTGTGTTGACTAATTTAATCATTTCATACTTTATCTCTAATTAAAACATATTTCAAGACCTTTTGTCAGCCATTTTTAGGGCAAAATGTATTTTTATGAAAATAATCAACACTTTTATGCAAAACGTGTTTTTATTTACTGTTTTTAATCAACATGTTTGTACAAAACTCGTTTTCATTTACCGTTTTAAAATGAAATGTGCTTATATTGAGTACAAAAGTGCTGTGCGTGCAGTAAAATATGTCTCTTATATCGAATTTTGCTTAAATAGAGTTATTCTTATATCGAGGGCCATAATGTTAATCTCTCATAGGAGCGGTCCGTGCAGCAAAAAACTCTCCCTTAAATCGAATTATCCTTATATCGAGTCTCCCTAAATCGAGGATAAGGTGTATTAATATTACAACATTATATTGCTCACAATCTATGTGAATATTTCATTTAAATTATGTTTTTAATTAAAACTTTCAATAAGTATTACAAAAAATAAAATAATTTATTTGAAACAAAAAAAAAGTAAAACAATTATTGAATAAATTCATATAAAAACATAGTATATATAAAAACATTTGTATGAATGAAGGCATAAATCAATTTTTGTGTATAAATTACAATTGAAATAAAATAATGGCAACAAATGTAAAGATTAAAGACATCATAAAAACAATTGTCAATTAAATGCTTGTCTTTCTTGTGGGAGATTTGGTTTTAGGCATCGATGGGTCAGTTGTTTCCGACACATTAGGCGCCGATTGGCTTGACTTCAAACCCGGTTTCATATCCTGTTTGTCGGCTCTAGGGCTCGACGTTCGGCCAATCGATTGATTTGACTGAGATTTTTGTGATAAATCGGGGGTCGAGTCGGCCCGAGATGACAGGTCATCGGCACGTCGTGTAGACCCGCGATCGCGTCCCACAAGAGATACTCCACTTTCGGTTAAATCTTCAGTCGTCCCTATTGTCCAATGGATTGCATTTTTTTAAAACATATGATTTGATTACTTATTAGTTAATTGTATGCAAAATATATGTAGAAATTTGTGTTTACGATCGCTTTGTCGTGTTTTTGCCCAAACAATGAGAACTACAACAATGATAATTACGGCACAAAGAATGCCAATCAGAATCAATATAATGAGAGACTTATCACTCGTCTTCTCTGCGAAACATTCCTCTAAATAAGGCTTCGATCGCTTTAAACACTAAATCAATAAATGTTTTGTTAGTTTCGAAAGAGTTGTCAAATCTATGTCTAAATCAAGTGTTAAGACCTGTTCTTCAAATGTTTGGTTCCCATCGATGAAGCAATAGTTGGGCCGACCGTTGCTTCTGATTAACAGTAAGTATCCCACATGTGGTTCGCGGCTGTAGTCGAGGACCGCATTAATGTTTCGGCGAACGGAAACATTCAAACCGACGACAAATGAAGGTTTTTTCAATTTGTTCAAATCTACACAATCCTGTAGATCACGAGATTTCACTTCAGTTTCGGTCACTTCATAGCAGACATCCCTTTCGGCCTTTTTGTTGAGTACATAAAATGTATTAAAGGATGTGTTGACAACCGGTGCGAAGACGGGAGAGTCGTAACTCGTTTTCAACATAAACTCCCCATTGGCTGTAGGCTTTCCGGTCTTGTTTTTGCATTCAATATCAATGGTGTCTTTTAACACCTATTAATAAATTGATTATTAATTGTAATTTAATTAATGCCTTTAAACCTACAGTTTTGTATTTAACGAAACAGTTGTAAACAAAATCAACACTTTTGACACCAAAAGCATTGATAGTCTTGTTATCAATTGAATCCATGGCTTCATTTGAGACTTCAATACCCATTACTTCAGAGCCCTTCCACTTGATCTCAAACTTCCATTGACTGCCACTCCTGTACATCACGTACTGATCGTTGTCTTCATCTAACCATCGATGGTATGCCTGAATACCTACAAAATCACTGGTATTTCCTTTAATGACTTCACAAATACTTTGGCATTCAATACAATTCACACACAGAATAAGTACTAAAACTTTATTCATGTTTTAACACAACTTTCAGTCAAATGTCTGTTAAATCACAAGAAATTGTGTCCAAAAATAATGGATTGATATTTGAGTCAAAAATAACCGAAAACTCGAAGAAATCACAAAATAATAGACAATTCGATGAAAAATGTACTAAAAATTCAAATCAATGTAAATCTCGCTAAACTTATTTGTTGTGAAAATTTTATTACTGTTTTCGAAGGTTTGTCTGAAATGTGAAAATCATTGGAAAGTTATAAACATTTGTTACTGTTTTTGAATTTTATGTATTTTCTAAGTTTGCTTTTTCTGTAAATTCAAGCGTAAAGTGAATGAAATGTTAATTAATTAAACCAATAATTTGTGTATAAACTATAATTTATGAAAATTTATAATGTTTTCATTTATTAAACACAACAAGAGGTATGTTTGCAATGAAACTTCTTTACATTAATAGTGGTTAAAAATCCTGATCTCTCGTAATATTGATCCCCAGTTTTGCGATTATATTGACCACAATTTCGGGCAATTATTTGTATAAAAAGTATAGAAAACAGAAACAAATTGCGGGAAATGTTCAACAAATGAGACCAAAGTTTACTATTAGATCAGCTCTCATGAGTGATGGCAAAGACCTCACCATTGATGAGATCTATAAACAATATTTAGAGCATTTTGTGCGCATATATAACATCGGCGGTCATCTCCCAAACGGCCAAAACGCGTACACATGGGGTGCGGGCTTTGGTATCGGCGAAGACGACTGTATTGTCACCAATACTCATGTGGTCGGAGAGTCGGACAATATATTGATCGAGAGGTTTCACATTGACATCAATGATGACGTGCGCGGAGTCGGTGTCAGGGATCCTAATCGGCGACTTAGGGGTCGAGTGGTTTACTTGAATCCACGCTTAGATATAGCGATAGTACATGTGTCGAGCCGTATAATGACGGGTATAGAGACCGTAGAGTTTGCGGACACCGTTGAGACGGGCGAACACGTGATGATTGTCGGGAATCCGGCGCTCGATTACTGTGTATGCGATGGAGTGGTCACATGTGTTGGTCGTGAAGGCCAGACCATTTCGGTCGACACTCACGACTATTTCCAGAATTGGTTGGACCCGAAGAATCGGTACGTAAGCCACACGAGTCCACAATACGGAGGTTTCTCTGGCGGTCCGTTGATTAATATGAGTGGACGAGTGGTTGGCCTGAATTGGGGCGGACTCAACACTTTTCGCCATAATTTTTCCATCAGTTTCTCAGATATAAAGGGTTTGTTTCGTGTCTTTACTATCAGTTTATATATCGTATTGTTTTGTAATTCAATTTGTTTGTCATTTTAAAGGTGTTATTAAAGAAATGAAACAGTTTTTGGAGAAGAGACACACATATAGTGCGGACAAATCGCTGGGATTAAAGGTTAGGCCAATGACGAGGGATTTGTGGGAAATGATTTACGGCAAGACTTCATGGCATATAAATGAAGGACTTCTTGTTTGGGCAAATTTGACGACCAGTTCTTTAAATCAGTAATTATTTTGCAACTAATTTATAACAATTTAAAATAATTTAATTATCTGTCAATTATTTTAACCGTTTCTTATCAGTAATGATATCGAAGAGTATGATATTATGGTTGCAGTGAATGACATACCAATCAAATCTGTAAAACAGTTGAGAGATTATTGCCATAATTGTAATCCTAATGAAGTTCTCGAAATACGTGTCATCAGAAATCTCGAAGTTGTAAACCAATTGAAATTTCAAGTCAAACCCCAATCTATTGTCTCTTCAGTTATTTAATACTTTAGTTTAAATACTTTTTTCGATTTTATTTATTTTTGATATACATTTTTTAATGTTTACTCATTTAGTTTTGTTAAGTATTACATTTGTATTACACTTTATAAACATTTATTACATTATAAAAAATTTAATAAATAAATTGTACGGTATTTATGTGTAAATAAATATAAAGTTCTTTACCTAAATGAGTTGTCTCTTAAACATTAGTTTGGAAATAATTAAATGTTAAAATCAATGATAAAAAGTAACAAAACAATTAAATAATAAGAATCACGAGAAAATTATAAACATTTATTATGAATTAAATTTAGTGTATATTTCTAATGGTTTTGTGAATTCAGTTTTTAAATGTTTGAAATGTTAATTAATTAAACTAATTATTTGTGTTTGAGTTATAATTTAATTAAATGTGTAATGTTTTCATTTATTAAATATAAGATTTGGTATATATTTCTTAAATAATTATTTAAAAACTAGTACTTTAAACACATTTATAAAAAAGCGTTACATTTATCAACAGTTTTGCGGCAATAATTTCGTGCAATTATTTGTATAAAAAGTATCAAAAACAGCAACAAATTGTGGAAAATGGCCAACAATTTAAACTAATGTTTACTCTCCGATCAGCTCTCATGAGTAATGACAAAGAGCTAACCCTCGATGACATCCATAAACAATATTTATCGCATTTTGTGCGCATATATAATATCTGTGGTTATATCCCAAACGGCAATAACGCGTACTCATGGGGTGCGGGCTTTGGTATCGGTGAAGACGACTGTATTGTCACCAATAGTCATGTGGTCGGAGAGTCGGACAATATATTGATCGAGAGGTTTAACATTGACACCAATGGAGACGTGCGCGGAGTCGGTGTCACACATCCTATTCGGCGACTTGAGGGACGAGTGGTTTACTTGAATCCACGCTTAGATATAGCGATAATACATGTGTCGAGCCGTTTAATGACGGCTATAGAGTCCGTAGAGTTTGCGGACACCGTTGAGACGGGCGAACACGTGATGATTGTGGGAAATCCGGCACTGGATTACTGTGTATGCGATGGTGTGGTCACATGTGTTGGTCGTGAAGGCGATGCCATTTCGGTCGACACTCACGAGTATTTCCAGAATTGGTTGGACCCGAAGAATCGGTACGTAAGCCACACGAGTCCACAATACGGAGGTTTTTCTGGCGGTCCGTTGATTAATATGAGTGGACGAGTGGTTGGCCTGAATTGGGGCGGACTTAACACTTTTCGTTATAATTTTTCCATTAGTTTCTCACATATAAAGGGTTTGTTTGTGTATTTATTATCAGTTTATTGATTGTATTGTATTTTAATTTAATTTGTTTGTCGTTTTAAAGGTGTTATTAAAGAAATGAAACAGTTTTTGGAAAAGAGATACACATATAATGAGAATAAATCGTTGGGATTAGCCGTCAGACCATTGACGAGGGATTTGTGGACAAAGATTTACGGACCAAATATTGAATGTCATATAAATGAAGGACTTTTCGTTTGGGCAAATTTAATGACTAGTTCTTCGATTTCGTAATTATATTTACAATTAATTTATAAGAATTGAAAATAATTTAATTATCTGTCAATTATTTTAACCGTTTCTTATCAGTAATGATATCATGTATTATGATATTATGGTTGCAGTGAATGACAAACCGATCAAATCTGTAAAAAATTTGAGAGATTATTGCAATAATTGTAATCCCAATGAAGTCCTCGATATAAGTGTTGTCCGAAATCTCGATATAAGAAACAAATTGAAATTTCAAGTCAAACCCCAATCCATTGTCTCTTCAGTTATTTAATACTAATTTAAATACTTTTTTCCATTTTATTTATTTTTGATATTAATTTATTTTAGAATTTCATTTTTAACATTCACTCGTTTTGTTTTGTTAAAGTATGACATTTGTATAAACATTTATTACATTATAAAAAATTTAATAAATTAATTGAATTTATGTGTAAATAAATATATGAACTGTTATATCTAAATGAGTTGTCTCTTAAACATAATCGGAAATACTTGTGTTTAAATCATTGATAAAAAAGTAACAAAATAATTAAATAATAAGATTCAAGAGAAAATTATCAACATTTGTTACGAATTAAATTCTATGTTAACTTTATTACTAATTCTTTTGTCAATTATATTTTTTAATGTTTGAAAAGTTAATTAATTGAACCAATTATTTGTGTTTTAGTTATAATTTAATAAAATCTGTAATGTTTTTATTTATTAAATACAAGAATTGGTATTTTTTCAAATAATTATTTAAAAACTATTACTTTAAACACATTTATACAAAAACTCTAATCAAACGTTACATTCATTGACAGTTTTGCGGCGATAATTTCGTGCAATTATTTGTATAAAAAGTATCAAAAACAGCAACAAATTGTGGAAAATGGCCAACAATTTAAACCAACGTTTACTCTTCGATCAGCTCTCATGAGTGGTGATAAAGAGCTAACCCTCGATGACATCCAAAACCAATATGTGAAGAGTTTTGTCAAAATACATAACCAGTCGTTCAAACTGCCCAAAAGATCAACCCTGAGGTTTATAAGCGCGGGCTTTGCCATCGAGGAAACCGCGTGTATTGTCACCAATTGTCATGTGGTCGGAGAGTCGGACCGATTACTGATCGAGAGTTTTATCGTTGAACACAATGGAGACGTGCGGACACTCGGCTATCACATAATTTATATTTTAGTATATTTATTGCTATTTGCTTTCATTTAATAAAATTTATTTTTACAATTTTATATGCTATTTAATCGGTTGCAACAAAAAATTTAAACAAATGCCTTAAAAATACACATATGAATTACAATTATAAATTTTACATTATTTCTCGAGTTTTAACTTTTATTTAAAAATAAGTATAGCTTTTGAATTTTATTATCATTAAATAATTCAACTTTTGATTGCTATTTCTGACAAATGAATTTATGTTTAACTTTAAATATGAATAAATTATTTCCAATTGATTTTATTGTAAAGATATTTATTATCTCACAATTGACTGCAAAAATGAATGCAGAGTTTGTATCAAAAGGCGATTACAAGAATCACCAGAAATATGGCATAAATACCGATGAATGCGGTCTAAGATATGAACCGATTTTAGTTAATATAAATTATCCGCAAAAATGCTTTCAAACCAATCATTCAATGATACAAATACTGGATAAAGAGGTCTACTATCATATGAACGAACCGGACATTACATTAAATCGCATAGTGGATGGTGAGGACGCAGTGGTGTCGGGTAAACCATTACAAGCACCATGGGCTATCAATTTTCAATTCAGAGCACTGGCCGTTTTGGACACCGACAGATGTTCAGGTTCATTGATTGCTTTGAATTGGGTCTTAACGGCCGCACATTGTGTGGATAAGTAAATGATAATACCATGTGTTGATATATAGAATTGTATTTTGAGTTGAATTATATAAATACAAATATATAGTCCATGGTATGGAAAATGGGTGATAAGGGCCTCGCAGTACAGGAGCGCCGGCTTTCAGACCCGACACGTAAACCAGACATTCAAGGCGTCGAGCGGTGCGGACTTAGCTTTGGTTCAAACAGACCGACCCTTTGATCGTCTTCGGGACCGCGTATTGAAGAGACACTACTCTATAAACACTGTATGTCTGCCGCAAATGAATCGGAATTTTATTTCTGGAAATGTGACGGTATTTGGTTTCGGGTTCACTGGAGACAACTTACGCTTGCAATCGGATAAACTACAAAAGGCTATACTAGAGCTCTGGTCCTATGACTCGGTGACTGAACTGTGGTGTGACCTTAATTATGGCACTGAGAAACTTTGTGCCAAGTTTATCAAAGGCAGGCTCTGTCAGGTATAGTCAGTTTAATTGCAAGTTTTATTTATTTTATAATTTTACGAATTAAAGGGTGATTCTGGCGGCGGTTGGATACACTATAACGATCGGTACGGCACTCAGGCGGTGGTGTCGGGCGTCACAAAGTCTACTGATTTAGATGCTAACGGTATTTGTGGCCAAAGTCTGGCAATTGGTATCAATGTATCGCATGAAATACAATGGATTTTGGATACCATTGCAAACAATACTTCATAACTCAATAGTAGTAACTCATAATAATAACTTAACTGTTAAATCAATAGTAATCTTTAATTACTAATTTATATAAATTTAGTTTTGGAAATAGTTTATTTTTAAAATATTTTATCGATTTCTGTAGAATTGTATTATGAAAACAAATAATTAATTTAATTCTAAAACAAATAACGGAACAGAATTTGAATAAAATATACTGTATTTATCTTCTAGAATTCTAGGAAATATATTCTAGAATTTTTTAAAATTTAAGCATTTTTAATATAATTAATAATTTTCTAAATAAGAAATGTTTTACTTTATTTATTTCACGCGTTTTAACTTTTATTTGAATGCAATTAACTTTTGAATTTTGTCATTATTTTTCAGTTATAGTTATATGAAATCTATTTTAATGTTTGCTGCCTTTTCTCACAAATGTATTTGCTGGCGAGCTAATGCTAAGGACATGATGTTTAGCGAGCTGCCGGTGTCTGGAAGGGCCCGAAGTGGTAGCCCGTTGACCCGCACTGCCATATCGACGAGGCCTATTGACGGCCGCCCAGGTAGTTTTCCTGGACGGAAAGCTCACCTGTGTCGCCGTCGTCGTGGGCAGCCATTAGAGTGGCTTCGGGCGTTGTGCTGTTGGTTGTGCCCGTGTTCGACCGGCGCCGAGTGCACTCCCTGTGCCAGTGCCATGCCTCTACGCCAGCGTCAGCACAGAAACGGCACGCTGTTGGTGGTCGAGATCGTTGGCCGCGCTGTTGGCGATCGCGATCGGTGGCTACCATGACTGTCGGGCGCTGTTGTGCCGGTTTTGCCGTGAATGGGATTGGTTGCGGCCGCTGTCTGGGAAGGGTGGCCTCAAGTTGCAGCGCAACTCCCAACCACGCCACAGCAGTCGGCGGATTGGCACACAACAAGAGCCCGCGATAGTGAGCCGGCATCCCTTCGGTCAACTGTGCGACGACATCCTCTTCCTCGAGGTTCCGCTGGCGCAGTGACCGCATCTTGTCGTCATAATAGGGTTGGACGGTCTCTGTGCTCTTGAGGTACCGGCGCTGGGAGGCAATGATGGGGTTGACCACAGCCGGTCCAAAGCGGGCGATGAGTGCCGCGCGTACCTCAACCCAAGTCATGGCCGCCATGTTGGGTGCGATGTCGGAGGCAAACCAGTTGAGCGCATCGTCGACCACATAGGCCATTAGCGTGAAGATCCGGTCCGCGTCATTCTTGCCCCGCGTGACCACCTCAAAGAGGTTACACCACAGGTCGGCACGAATGACGGTCTTATGGCTGGCAAACTTGGCCAGCAAATTGTTGGGATTGCAGCCATTGGTGGCCGCGGGCTGAGAGCCGTTTGTTGTGGTTGCCATTGTCTGTCGGCGGCGCTGGACTGTAGGGCGAGTCGGGAGGGGGCGACCGGAGCGAAGTTCAATGGTGAACGATGTGGTGAAGTGGAGGAAGCGTTGGTGATCCTGCCGTGGATTGCGCCAATTGAGACACTTGTAGTCGAGTTTGTGGTGAAAATCACTTTTATTGAAATGGAGTCAAGAAAGCATGTGTGGGTACAATGTGTTAGGGCTTAGGTTTTATAGGGATTGATAGACAAAGGGTTAGGGAGTGAACAATAGTTAGGGTCAGGCATTGGGTTAGGAATGGGGGACATATAATAGGGGCAGACAATTAGGAGGGAGAGATGATATTCATCTCAGTATAATTATCAATAATTTTCAAGTCAACCAAATTTGTCACAACATTTAAAAACATTTAATGTTTTGCATTATTTATTTCTCGAGTTTTAACGCTTATTTGGAAATAAGAAACTTTTGAATTTTATTTTGAGTTTTAGACATAAAGACAGTTATGATTACATAAAATCTATTTAAACTTTTGCTACCATTTCTCACAAATGAATTTGTGTTTGACTTTAAATATGAATAAATTATTTTTAATTGATTTTATTGTAAAGATATTTATTATCTCACAATTGACTGCAAAAATGAATGCAGAGTTTGTATCGAAAGGCGATTACAAGAATCATCTGAAATATGGCATAAATACCAATGAATGCGGTCTAAGATATGAACCGATTTTAGTTAATATAAATTATCCGCAAAAATGCTTTCAAACCAATCAATCAATTGTTCAAACACTGGACAAAGAGGTCTACTATCATATGAACGAACCGGACATCACTTCAAGCCGTATAACAGATGGCGAGGACGCTGTGGTGTCGGGTAAACTATTACAGGCACCATGGGCAGTTAGTATTCACTTCAGAGCACTAGGCGTTATAAGCACCGACCTGTGCTCAGGTGTATTAATTGCTATGAATTGGGTCTTAACGGCTGCCCATTGTATTGATGAGTAAGTGATAATACAATTTACAAATTAGTATTTATTGATTTCAATTCATACGTATAGCTCTTGGATTGGAAAAACAGTGATCAGGGCCTCACCCTTTGCCAGCGCCGGCTTTCAGACCCGACACGTGAACCAAACATTTAACTCGTCGAGCGGTGCGGACTTGGCTTTGATTCAAACAGATAAACCTTTTGACCGACTCCGGGACCGCACCCTAAAGAGACACTACTCTATAAACACCGTATGTCTGCCCGAAGCGAACCGTACGTTCACTTCGGGAAATGTGACGGTATTTGGTTTTGGTTACACCGACGAGAGCTATATATCAGTTGCCGATAAAC
>CAJPIZ010001477.1:0-16540 GCA_905368565.1 Medioppia subpectinata | reverse complement strand
GGTAAACGCATTGCAGTCATACAATAAAACACCTTATGATTGATCACTAGCTCTATTAACCATTAAATACCGTTTTGACGAAATGTATTTTTACTTATTTTTATTGAGAGAGAGAGAGAGAGAGAGAGATTTACAATGATTATAAAACATTGTCAAGAATAACATTCTCTAAACTTTCTGCATACTGTTTGTGAGGCTGTAAATAGATTTAATAGAAAATATTCTGTCATACTCCCTGAATTTGGCCATTATGGTTGTATTGTCGGCTCGAGTAGATCCATATGATTAATGACCTGTTGTCAAAATTTGCTAATTGCCAGAGACGGCCGAGTTATGGCCAGTTTTGTTATGACAACACCCGTAGTGTTTCTTGAATTGAAAAGTGGTGTTTCACTCATTTTATTTCTCATAAGATTTACATTAATAGTCAACAAAATTCAATGCTATAGACACTATACAAATGACCACAAAACTGACCATAACTCCTATAATACCAGGATAATGGCTACATTTTGGGAGTTTTGCAGAAAATTCCCTTTTTAGTGGTAAAATGATACTTTTATTTCAAAAGTACCATATGATTTTTTACTGTCATTTAATTTAGTGTAGTGTTAAAACTCACTTATAGCATAAAGTTAAGCATTGTAATGTATATTTCAAAGTATCAAATCAAGTTAAAAACATTTATTTTGTGTGATTTGCTTGAGTATAAATAATTACATTATATACCAAAGATTAAATTTTATTATCTTAAATACTCTATATAGATTTTACATTATATTTAATGTACTTTATATATTATTTTACTACAAAATTGTATTAATTATTTTTCCTAGTTTTAAAATTGAATATAAAGTTCACATTTAAATCTAAAATATTTTAAATTTCAATATAAATTGTTAAGAATCTGCGACAGAGGGGGACGAAGTGATGTACGACCGACTCATTTCCAGATTCCTAAACTTAGGGAACGGCAGGGGATACCCGACAACGGATGAGGGCGCCAAAGAATATTGTGCTAACCAGACGAATCATTTGTAAGTGATTAATACCTGCATATATTTATAATAATAATATTGTATAAATTAATACTAATAACATATAAACAAAATGCCTACAAAACGATCATAATATAAGATCGGAGGATGAAGGTAAAGCTGCCTATAAATATTACGACTCGTTAGGCCCGAGGTTTGCCCATATGTTTAGCACACTGAAAAGACCCGATGCTTACGATACACTGAGATGGTATTGCAACTCAAAGAACCTGGGTGGCGAATTGGGAAAGCTATTGAACGAAAAAGCGAGCGAGGCCAAACAGGTGAGGGACACCGCTATTGTCACTTTAGAGAGTTTGGACACAAGTCGCACGACTATGGCTGATGTTGTCTGGTATGACTCAATTAATTGATATTACAATAGATTTTGCTTTTGTATGAATATTGAAAATATTGCCACTACCCTATAAAATCGTCTATTGCCCAAACGTATAACGTTGTTGATCCACAATATTTGCATACTGTATAATATGATATTTTACCAAGTTATTCCGAGGACAATATGTGGAGTATTATGGTAACATGAGTAAAATTAAATTCCTATATCATTGAAACAGTGTCATTGGTTTATACGCGACTAAAGTAGAGGCCATATTTGACAGCACTCAGGCGCGCGATGATGTCCGCAAAGTTACCACTTTTTACCGAGAAGTGGCCAATCTTACCGCAACTGAGAGCAAAACCACCGACAGTGGAAAGTGTGAGTTTATCGCCGCCCCCACAGACAAAGTCACGTATTTTTCGTTTTTATTGCCGATCTATAAAACAGTCTCGCGCTTCCATAAAGGTATTAAAACTCTACTTTATATTACTTATTGTTTGTAATAATTAATTGTATTAATAGTATCATGCTCTTTTATAATACATATAGACATACAATAATTTAAATCATAGACACTACAGTAGAACATCTCTCTACAAAATCTCATCATTTTTCAATGGGATCCCTTAAATAGACAACTGTTTTAAATTCGACTTTATATTCATATCCTGTATATACAGTATATAGAAAATGTACATATAAATTTATATAATGTTACATTATTAGATAACAAAACCTTTTGTATGAACCTCTTTATAATGTATTATAGATAGCATACTAGTAGGGTATGAATAGTATGAAGATTGTGTGCAATTTATTGTTTTCAGATTTATTAATTATATAATTTATACTATAGCTTATCCACTATGACCAAGTCCACATTTAAACAGATGACTTTTGATCACATTTATGTGGATTAAATAAAGACAAATAAACAGACAAATTAATAATAATTATTTTATTAAATTTTATAATTTTTTAAATATTTAATAAAATTAATATTATTCCTGAAACTCAAATTGCAATTTATTTAACATTATTTTAGTAATTGTAATAATTTATTACAAATAATTAATTTGAAAATTAATATTTGTTTAATTTATATTTTGCATTATTTTTTAAAGAATTTGTAAATTAATTGAATTAATTTGTATGGGAATTGTATAGACGAGTTAGATCTGTGTTGGAGATATTCAGTGTTTTACTCTACAGTATAAAGTGAACAGAAAGTTGTCTCTTAAGACTTAACTCTCATATACTGTGTGTTTGTCTCAAAGCTTGTGATCAATGCCTCGATTTGTGTTTCCATTCGCTATAATATATGACAACTTATTTCAAATGACTTTCACTCAACACTTCGTCTCATAAATTAAATTATTTGTGAAAATTGATTTGAATATTTGGACACTTTTTGGCAATAGTGGCCAACATTTGAATATCACTTCTCTTCGCATTCAGTAATCTCTGAACAAATCCATCGCTAAGATTGATGTCCACAACACTAACGAAGACAATCCTCTGGAATTGTTTGGACACACATTCGCATTGAAACCGATCTTCGAGTGAGAGATAAGACAATAATAGTTGACACAAATCATCACCGAATCTATCCATTGAGTTCTTCGCGTAAATCTTTGGGTAAAATGTTTAATACAAAAACATAAAATTATTGTTAATAAAACTCAATAATCAGTCAATTGACTGTCAAATACCTGTTGAATGTTGTCTTCATTGCCGTCATCTGTGGTCTCGAGTGATGTCATCAAGTGTTTCATCTGTTGTGTCATATTTTGGGATCAAATGATAGTATGAATGGTTTGATTCTTTGCCTCTTATATCACATAAACTATAAAAATATTTTATAAATAAATGTCATAAAAGTTTTTCTCTCTTATTTTAGGACTAATACCTGTTAACTGAAATGCGATGCAATGATGTAACCAAACGTAAGCATTGCGTCAGAAATGCGAAATATTTTTAAACATATTCACTGAAAAAGGGGTTCAAAATGTGTTTTAAGCGCATAAGCGGTTGAGAGAGAGAGATAAGACAATAATAGTTGACACAAATCATCACCGAATCTATCCATTGAGTTCTTCGCGTAAATCTTTGGGTAAAATGTTTAATACAAAAACATAAAATTATTGTTAATAAAACTCAATAATCTGAGAGAGAGAGAGTCTGAGGTCCAGTGTTTTACTCTACAGTTTAAAGAGTACAGAAAGTTGTGTCTCAGAAAGAATGGCGGTAATATTGAACACACTTCACGCCAGAGCGGCGACCAGGATCAGTTTGCGCACGTTTCGGCTATCGGGCCCATACAAAGTCACCCGGGTAAGTGTCCTCCACATTATCATCAACCCATTTGGTCAATATTTGACTCATTTTTACCCCGATTCTCAGCCAAACACGTTAAGGTCGTTGAATACCAACACCACTGCCACCGGTTCATCACATTCATCATCTAGATGGTGGCAAATTGTAATTATCAATTCATTATTAACCCTGGTCACAGTTTTATTGGTCACCCCCATAAGTGTACAACACATGGGGTTATAGTGTAATGATTAGCGCTTCCCCTCCGCGAGAGAGACTGACCGCTAGTGTTGTTATTGTTTTGCAAAGACAGTGACATTGATTTGCGATCGTCTAGTGTTTACACCCGATATATAGATAGTGTACATTCACTATAGTGTACACCCGGTATCTCGAGTACACAGTCTACTCCATGTAAAGTATAGCGCACACCCTGTTGCCGGAGCCTTAATTGTCGGGTTTTAATTGTTTTTCAAACATAATTAGTGACCAAAAACTTCTCATTACTAGTGTTTCAAAACTAATTTTTTGCCGTATTTTNCTTCTCATTACTAGTGTTTCAAAACTAATTTTTTGCCGTATTTTTCTCTCTCCTTTTCCGACCGGAATACCCATACATTGTGGACACAACACAACACAATACAGTTATATACGACGGGAGCGGTGGCCGTCGTGGGCGCTATCGGCCTGTACTGCGCTCTCAACCAGTCGGTGAAGGCGTCGGGCCTGGAGTTGCATCCGCCCGCCTATCCCTGGAGTCACAACGGCTTTATCAAAGGCTTTGATCATCAGAGGTACTGTCCAGCAACTCCCCCCTCCCCTCCCACGGGATAACCCCTTGCGTGGCGGTGGAGGTGTGTTTGCGGTCGTATTGGTGGACATGTAATCGCGAGTTTGCCCAGTATTCTGGGTGTTAACTACACTGATGTTGATGTTTGTGGTTTACCACTGGCTATAGTTGGCTATAGAGGGTAGGGTTAGCCCTCCGGACCCGGCGTTGTACCGCACTTAACCCCGCCGCCCTTGACCTCTGTGTTCACCGCCAAAAGCCTACGGANCTACACTGATGTTGATGTTTGTGGTTTACCACTGGCTATAGTTGGCTATAGAGGGTAGGGTTAGCCCTCCGGACCCGGCGTTGTACCGCACTTAACCCCGCCGCCCTTGACCTCTGTGTTCACCGCCAAAAGCCTACGGATCAAACTCACCGCCAGTTTTCATTAACTATTAATTTATTAACTAATGTTAACTATTGTTGAATTTAATTACAAACAGTATTCGCCGGGGGTATCAGGTGTACAGACAGGTATGCGCCGCCTGTCATGGCATGAAGTACGTGTCCTATCGGGAACTGGTGGGTGTGTCCCATACGGAGGCCGAGGCCAAGCAGGAGGCCTCAGAGGTGTGTATAGCACCCGGTGCTGGTGGTTGTGGTGGCGGTGGTGGTGGTAATGATGAGCACCACTACCCCCTCCACCACATCTAACATGTATTGATGTACTAATGTATGTATGTTTTAACACAGAGCCAAGTGCTGGACGGCCCGGACGACACCGGGAAGATGTTTCTACGGGCGGGCAAACTGTTCGACCGCTTCCCGTCGCCCCATCCCAACGAAGAGGCCGCCCGCGCGGCCAACAACGGCGCCCTTCCGCCCGATCTCAGCGTTATTGTGCTCGCACGAGACGGCGGCGAGGTATGTAACTTCTCCATCACCCCCTTCCACACACCTCCCCCAACACTCATGGATGCAGTGAATGTATGTCTCACTCTCAGATCTCTCGTACGGGTCCTATCAGTAGACCCCCTACGGGTGTACTACTAGTATACCCTCGACTCCCCCCGAAATCGCCCCTTATTTTTACTATTACTTAATTGTTTGTCATATTATTAATTAAATTTTGTTTCTAAACGCCCGGTGCCGACGACGACAACTACGATCACCGACTACTCCCGATATACTACTAATAACTACTCTAATAGGACTACATATTCTCGCTGTTGACCGGCTATATGGAGGCGCCGGCGGGTGTGGTGTTGGCCGACGGCATGCACTTTAACCCGTACTTTGTGAGCGGTTCGGGAGCCATAGGTATGGCACAGGCGTTGTTCAGCGATATGATTGAGTACTCAGACGGGACGCCCGCCACTCAGAGCCAGTTGGCCAAAGATGTGGTCACTTTCCTGTCGTGGGCCGCGCAGCCCGAGTTCGACACTCGCAAAAAGGCCGCCATCGATGTGAGTAATGTACCACACGATGGGTGGGTGTGAAGGGAATGACTGATTGCCCCGTCTGTTGTCCTGAACACCTGAACCTGTATTGGCCGGCCGTGGTATGCATTTGTGATAATGTGTTGTGTTTAGTGGTTTTGTGTTGTTATTGTTTTAGTGGTTTTTAATGAGTTTTGTTTAGACCCTTACCCTTATACCAACCCAAAAGGGTTACTCCAGTAGTGTAAGTGTGAGTGCCTGACCCCTGCCCTCTCTTATAAAGGGGTTGTTTCTAATGCCTATGATTAGTGTTTTTAATATTTACAGTGCTTTTAGTAGTGTTAGTGTTTGTAAAGTTTTTAATTTGTTTTTTAAACTAATAACTAATTATTATAACTAATGTTAACTATAATTATACGACAGGTGCTGCTAATAATGATACCAATGTTAGCACTGTTGACGTTCTGGAATCGGCACTTGTGGTCGAATATCAAAACGCGTCAAATACTGCTCAGAGAGACACCGAAATCGCCGAAGAAGTCTTAATCGCCGCCACAATAGTTAGATATTAATTGCATTGTAATTGAAAATAATATTAATTATTAATAATAAGTTAATTAGTTTTTGATTTTAATTATTTAATTAATTGATGATTTAAAATGACAGCAAAAATATCAGTTTTTTCTATGCATATGTTTAAAATACACGTTAAAATGATTTATTAAATGACGTTTAAATCAGTAGTTATTTAAAGTGAATATGAATTTTAATTAATTTTTTTGGTTTGATTTTAATTGAAATTGTTTTGTGATTTTTAGCCAAAAAAATAGTTAATAAATTTATTTGTGAAATACAGTCAAAGCTTTTGTTTATTAACTATAAAAACGTTTTCTTTCTAATGTAAGGACTAATACCTGTTCACTGATAAGTTATCAGTGATAACATGTTATGTAACCAAACGTTTGCCCTCATTATTATAGATTGGCTCCGGAGAGGGAGATCTGTCCCAAGGATTGGCACGTATTCCGAGAGAACCGCAAAATAATTGNGGCTCGTCCTCTCCGGGCGTCGGTTGGCCAGTGTTTCGGCCAAACTTTCCCTCTTTGACGGATCCCTTGCCTCTGATTGTAATGTTAGCGCCGGTAATAGTTTTATTTCAATGATTTGTTTTGTATATAACAACGATTTAATTGCGATTTAGAGTAATAAACAACTGAACCAACGATTAGTCGCCGACTTTAGATTCAATGAGTGGTTACAAGAGAGCGATCGACGACAACGACAACAGTAACGGGGCTTTCAATACACACGCATTGACTCGTCAACGGAGGCGAAAGAGTCGATGGGATGAACACAATGTGCCCGAAGAACAGCAACCGATTCGCATCATTCAGATGGAGATCCAAGCGATTAGCCGTCAATTATTTTGCGGTTCTCTCGGAATACGTGCCAATCCTTGGGACAGATCTCCCTCTCCGGAGCCAATCTATAATAATGAGGGCAAACGTCTCAATACAAGAGAGTTTAGAACCCGAACGAAATTAGTAGACAAAAGACATGAATGCATTCAAACTATGCTTTCACTTAATCCCGGATACAAACCGCCCGCAGATTACACGCCTCCGCAGCTGAGGGTCAGCCAAAAGGTTGTGATCCCTCGCGACGAGTATCCGGACATCAATTTCGTGGGTCTACTGATCGGTCCGCGAGGAAACACATTGAAAGCCATGCAAACTATTACCGGCGCTAACATTACAATCAGAGGCAAGGGATCCGTCAAAGAGGGAAAGTTTGGCCGAAACACTGGCCAACCGACGCCCGGAGAGGACGAGCCGTTGCACGCAGTCATCACTGGTTTGACTGACGACTTGGTGGTTAAGGCCGTACACAAAGTCAACGAAATGATCCGTCAGTGCGTCGAAGCGCCCGACACTTTGCGAAGAATGCAATTACAAGAGTTGGCGCTATTGAACGGCACTCTCCGGGAGGGCGACGGCCGGCGCGGTTGCGCTAATTGTGGCTCAACGGCGCGCCGGCGGTGGCGGCACTGCCCGCACAGGCCTAACAACGTTGTCGCCGCCAACTGGAGTGGTGTCGCACACATCGCCGCCGATTGTAATGAGAAGGTTATTTCTAGAGATGCCGGCAATGAGTCCAACATTGATGAACAATACGTGTCATTTATGGCTGAGTTGGTCGAAGAATCTCTTCCTCTGAAGAGCACCACTACGTCGTCACATATAAGTTAGATATCATTAAGGTTCATTACGGGAGGGAAGATATATATTTTCCCTCATTTTTCCTCCCAAAAAATGGGAAAATCCCGGAAGATAAAAATGGCATGGGAACTTACTTTTTCAAGGGAAAATATCTTTTTAAAAACTTGAAAAATTGCCACAATTTTCCAAAAATTTTCATAAAAATTTTGTATTTTTTAAAAATCAAATCGCGTATTATTTAATTGTTTGTTGTGAGGCACGAACACTAGTACAGGCATTGGCACTCATACAACATATCATTGCCATTGAATACCATTGAACCACTTTTTTGGGAAAATATAACTTTTTAATTAAATGATATTAAATTCATTAATAGGTTTTAACCATTTATTTGATTATACGATGCTTAAACATGTTCAGGGCTATGTTTTAAGCTAATAAAAGTTATACATATATCTCGATTTATCGTTAATTTACCACAATTTATGTCTTATTTTCCCATTTTTGAGGAAGATAAGGGAAGTAAGGAAGATTCCTTATTTTCCGGGAAGATATAAGATATGGGAGGGAAACGATGAACCTTAGATATCATACAACAAATTGGAAAAAGTTATTAAAATATAAATTATACAAAAATATTTAAGTACAGTTTATTGAATGACAACATTGGCTACAATTAGGACTACAGTATATGACCATTTGGGTGAAGTAGGAGTTGTGTGAACTGGCCATTTGTATGAACCAAACCCTAAAACCAAAACCCGCACTGCATAGACATAATGTTAAAAAAGGACCAGCTGTGTGAACGCCAACTGTGTGAATGGATCATTTGTGTGAACAATTTAGAGCTATTATTATATAACATTCAATGCATTTTAGGATCAGTTGTGTGAACCATATACTTTTTCCATTTGAATGACAACTCATTTAATGAACAATTGAATAAAATGCTAATACAATTGTTTAAAACTTCATTTAAATCACTAAAACAACAGAAAATAACAGACAATTTCTCATATAACGATTAAAATATGTAACTTTGAATATTAATGGAAAATATAAGTTTTAAATCATATTTTAACCATATTTTTAACTGGATCACTTGTATGAATGGACCATTTGTGTGAACCAAATGCTAAAACCCAATCACTTCACCCAAATGGTCATTTACAGTATATCATAAGAATAATAAAAATAAAGTTAAATCAAATACATTATAAGTAGAAATATAGATATTAATCGAGATTTGAAATAATAGTAATTTAAATGTAAGAAATGAAAAATAATTATTTAAACATTGATTGCATTTTTATTTTGAATAAAACTTTTTCATATTGTGTATATAATATAATATATAAATTATATTGATTTCAATTGTCTTGAGTTTAGGACTCAAAGACAACAGGTCTTTGTGGGCGTGATCTATGAGACCACTATTGATATCGTTTATAGTGTAGTGAATGACAAGCGTTTGCAGCGCCGGTAGTCTTGAGATGTGATCCAAACACTTGACGTTAAAATATCGGCAATTAATAAACAGGTATTGAAGTCGTGGCCAAAGTTCGTGACAATTGCCAAACAATCGGTAATTAATTTGCGGGCAATTTATTGATAAATGCGTTAAACTCTGTCCGGGAATTAATAGATCCAGCGATTGATATGATCCACCAATAGTCTTAAGCCAATCATCACCAAAACGGACCGTTATTTTCAGTTGTTTTAATTGCCGAAACAATTGCAACGATTCCAATGTCTGGCCAATGAGTTCTGTTGTCTGAGAGACCAACTCGAGAGACAATCGTTTCAATTGATAGCAATTCACTCCAATTGTCGGCAAAAAGTCATTCAAAATTTGCCCAAAAGTACTTAATTCAAGCGTAATTGTGGTAATCGTGACAATTGTTGGATCAATTGGGCGATAGTGTCCTGACTCTGACAATGGATTGATTTTATGGCCAGACTTTGCAACGACTGATTGTTTACCACAAATGTGGACAACAATATAATATTATCTTCTCTTAAATCGAAATTATATTCAAATCTCAATAAATTCTTTGCCATTATTTCTCCGGAAGAGTTGTTAAAGACATCACTTATGGAAGTGACCGACAAATGAGACAAACGATTACAATGAATGAGTGAGTGTTTCTCCGAAACTCTACCGATTCGAGTGATAATTGAATCAAAAGTGGTTAACCATTGGTAATCATTTGATCGCAAATAATAATAAATTTCCCTCAAATGTCGGCAATTGTCTCGAAATGTGTTCAACACTTCGGGAATGTGTCCATCAGATGATTTTATTCCTCGACATTCAATAATCGCAATATTTGGACACTTTATGGCAATTGTCATCAAGTATTTCGTTTGAGTGATTGTTGGGCTAAGTATTCTTCTAATGAATTCATCGGTTATATCAATTGCGACCACACTCTCGAAGACGGTCCTCTGGAACTGTTTGGACACACATTCGCATTGCAAACGATCTTCGAGTGAGAGATAGGATAATATGAGTCCAAACAAGTCATCACCGAATCTGTCCATTGAGTTCTTCGCGTATAGTTTTTGCTAAAATGTAAAACAAAAACAATTAAAACTCAACAAACAGTGAGTTGTTTATGAAATACCTGTTGTGTGTAATTGTCTTCATTGCCGTCATCTGTGGTCTCGAATGAAGCCATTTTGTGGTCCATATTTTGGGATCAAATAAAGTGAATGTATGAATGGTTTGAGTCGTTGCTTATTAAATCACATCAATTATAAAGATATTTTATATATAAATAAATGTCACAAAAGTTTTTGCATCTAATTTTAAGACAAATACCTGTTAACAGATGATGTGAGACACGAACGGGGAGTGAGGTATTCGTCTCCCGAAACACCAAATAAACACACAATGCGTTTACGTTTAAACAATTTTATTGAGTGTTAAAACTAATCTGAATCTGAATTACATAGATGTTTGGCTCAGTCTTATACACCCATAAACTGAGCTCAGGTTTACACAAAAATTATAATTAACATTACATTAAATAGTCATTCAATACTCATTGAGAAATAGCAGAACATTACGTTAGGTTTCAGATAAATGAGTACAGAAATGAGAAATAACTTACAATTTTTCATTTTTCAAGACAACACAGCATTCAAATCATTATCCGAGAGATCATTGTTTCCATTGCTTTGAATGAATATTATGCAGAATTTAAAATAATCCATAGAATTCTGTGTTTAGTGAAAATCCATAGGAATTAAAGAATATAATTTATATGAAAAGAATGTAATATAATATTTGTATTGATGTAAATCTATAGAAGTTTGCGATAAGTTTAATGAGAAGACAGGCATTCAGGGATCAGATCACGGATACCAAAGGGGGTAAACGAAGGGGTATTCAAACAATTATTATTAAAATAAAATTTACGACAATAAGACTTTTCGTTGTTTACATGAATTTCAATGAGTTTGAGTTAAGATCTTTCGGTGAACTTTTAAAACTAATTGTACTTTTAATTGTCATATAAATTATACCGTATAATAAGCTAAAGAATTATTGTTTGATTTTGTAGTTATCGTATGTTTGCATGTATTCAGTGATAAAGTTGTGAATGAATTGAAACGAAAATCTCTTCCAAACGCAGACATCAATCACTCAGAAGAGGGAGAGATTGAGAAGAAGAAAGTGTTTGACTCAATGTTTGGCCTCAATTCGGACGAACAGTTTTTGATTGGTTTAAGTCAAGCTTTGCGTTCAATGAATGGGCGAAACACTTGTCGCCAACACTTCCGGTCGTCGATTACATGAAATCACATTACATTTGATACCAAAAATTTAATCATACATTTAATGTTAGCATACAATTAAATTTTACAGAAATATTTTGTGATCATGTATTAATTTTTAATAATACTTATATTTTATTAAATTGTTTTTATTAATAATTAAACATTTATTGCATTTTTATTTTGAGTAAAATTTCTTTTCATTCTTTCCTCGGATTTCAATTGTCTTGAGTTTAGGACTCGAAGACAACACAGCATTCAAATCATTATCATTGAAACGAGTGCTTCCATGGCATTCAATGACAAGCATTTGCAGCGCCGGTAGTCTTGAGATGTGTGACAAACACTCGCCAGTGATTATAAAAGCTTTGATTGACAGGTAGTGAAGTCGTGGCCACTGGATGCCACAATTATCCAATGATTTATCACTCATTTCGTATAAATCGAGTGTTAAATGTGTTAATCGGTGGCAGAGTTTCAACGGTTCCAACAGTTGCTGATTAAGGGTTGCTTTGAGTTTTAAATCCAAACGTTTTAATCGGGAATAATATCTCAACGAATCCAAATTGAGTTCAATTTCATATGCGATGAATGCGAGTGACAATCGCTTCAATTGTTTGCAGTTTAAGCCAATTGTACGCAAAGACAAAGACAATGTGTTCTCGCCATTCATTACTCCGAAATCAAGTGTTAATTCCCGTAATTGTGTTAATCGTGACAATTGTTGGGACAGTTCGGCGATTGTCACATCAATCTTAAAAGTAGCGCTTCTTAGAGACTGATTGTGTGCCACAAATTCACACAATTCGTATCCAAGGGACTCATATAAACACCAATTCATCTCAATTTTGAGCAAATTCTTCGCAAACAGAGCCCCCCTCTCATCGAAGATATCCAAAATAGAGTCGACCCGTAATTGAGACAATCGGTGGCAATGAATGAGTGATTGTCTGTCGTTATAGGACTCAATGTCACCGATTCGTGTGACCAGTGCTCCCAATGAACGCATCCATTGCTCACTGTTTTCGCATAAATTGCAGTAAATGTGCCGTAAATGCCGGCAATACTGTCGTAATGTATTCAATACTTCGGGAACACGTTTCACGTATGAAGTGGTTATTCCTGTGCAGTCAATGGTCTGAATGTTTGGACACTTTATGGCAATTGTGGCCAACATTTGAATATCACTTCTCTTCTCTTTCAGTAATCTATGAATGAATTTATCGTTAAGAGTGATGTCCACAACACTCTCGAAGACAGTCCTCTGGAACTGTTTGGACACACATTCGTATTGAAACCGATCTTCGAGTGAGAGATAAGACAAGAGAAGTGCACACAAATCATCACCGAATCTGTCCATTGAGTTCTTCGCATACATTTGAGGGTTAGCTTGTCGCATGGGTACCCGTAATTGAAAGTTTCATAAACAAATATATTTAAATATAAAATATCTTTTAAACCATTTATTGGATTTAAAAATAGATTTAATATCATTAATCAGTGTTAAATTTTACATCTAATTGATGTATCATTTATAATAAATGTCATAAATAATGTTTTTTAAACAAAAATTCTAAGTCGAATAAGTCGAAAAATATTTGAGGTAAAAAAATTTGGATATCATATTCGGTTTTTGCGTTAAATTTCACTATAAATTTAATATAAAATATATTTGTTTATGAAACTTTCAATTACGGGTACCCATTTGAGTCTAAAATGTTTAACAAAAACAATTAAAACTCAAAAAACAGTAAATTGTTTGTCAAAAACCTGTTGTCTTCATTGCCGTCATCTGTGGTTTCGAGTGATGTCTTCTTGTGTTTCATATGTTGTGTCATATCTTGGGATCAAATGAAGTGATTGTATGAATGTTTGTATTTCTATCGCAAAACATGTGATAATATTTGCATTGAATTCAAAGCCAACACAAAGTGTTGACAACGAGTGAGACATCTATTGACACATATTTTCATTACATTTTGTATTACTTTTGTCTTCACTTTCAATAAGTTTTTTAAATAAATAATTATTAATTAATTAATTGTAGTTATATTTAAAATTAATATTATTTACACTATTTATTATTCAGCATTTAAATACATTTCTAATTATATAATTATTGTTTAATAAATCAAATAAGTAATATTTATTTCAATAATAAATTACATTAAATTTAATTACAAAATTTTATTTCATATTCAAAGCAATTATAATGTCTTAAAAACATTTAAAATTATTGTTAATGAATGAAAAATTATTATATAATTAATTATTGAACACTTTTAAGGAATGTTAGATTATATCCAATTTACTATTAAATAGAAATATCTGTTATATAATAATATAAAGAATATATTAATATAATTCTTGAAATAATTGAAGCATTTTTACTTTGAATAAAACTTGTTGTCATTGTTTACACGGATTTCAATTGTCTTGAGTTTAGGACTCGAAGACAACACAGCATTCAAATTATTGGCTGACAGTAGTGTTATACTGTATAATATAAAATATAAATGTATATTAATGAATATTGCATAATGTTTATATTATAACATTCACAAAAAACAACAATTATAAATTTAATATATTTTTAACTAGTTTGAATACGTTTACGGCAATAACTTTTCCGTTCATTGTTTGCAAAAATTGTAATCGTCTTAAGTTTAAGACATTTGGACAACAGTTCCTCGATATTACTGTCTATAATTTCAAACTCATAATTGCTTTCATGGAAGTAAATAATAAGTGTTTGCAGCGCCGGTAGTCTTGAAATCTGTGACAAACACTTGTCAGTGATTGTAACGACTTTGATGTACAAGTATTTATCGTGAGCAATACTCTCGGTGGTGATGTAGCTCAGGTGTTAGGTGCTCACGAGTGATGATTGAGTGGCGATTTCTAGCTAATCGCGAACGTGGTTACTTACTTACGGTTAGTCTTATTAGTGTTGCTGAGTTCTCGGGGCTTCACGCCAGGCCCACGGCAAGTCTAGGGGCTGCCGGCCGGTCGTAACGCGTGTCTATTCTTCCCTGACCACAGTCGTGGACCAAGAAGTAGAGCGCGAATCACTTACTGGTGATTAGCGCACAAAAGCGGGACACAAGCGTTACAACTAAATTACTTTATTACTTTACTGTTTGACTGGTGGGCGTGAACTGAGGGTTAGAGCGCACAGTCTGCCTCTTATATACAGATTTGAAGGTTATTGAGTACAAGAAGGGATTGACTCCGAGTGAGAGTCAATCCCTGACATTGAGATTTACAAAGTGATTACAGCTTAAAAACATGAGTTACAGTAAAAATGACTAAAAACTACTAGAAAAACTCGATGGAATATTCCGGATAAATAGCGCTCACGATATCCCCCGCCTAAAATTGATAGGTCCCTCTATCAAGGAGGTCCGGTGGGCGGCGATGACTTCTCGTTTCCTCTTGTGAGCGCTATAACTGACTTAAAAACTATCTTTGCTAAAAGCGGGTTATTAAAAAAAACATAAAAATCGTGCGACTCGTGATAAGTGGTTAGTGGGAGGTGGTGTCCATGACTTATCATATGTCGCGAGTTGTAGACCAATGAGTACTCGGTGGCCATTGGATCGGTGGCCGTGACGGCGGCGCGTTGAATGTTTCTCTCGTTTGAGTCGAACTTTCGGGACCGGAGTGTCGTTACAGTTGGCTGAGAAGTGGACGTTGGCGGCTTTGCCCTGATCTTCTCGACCCACTCCTAACCACAAGACTGGCGACTCCGTGTCTTCAAAATAATCGGCGGTTCGGGGGTCGGCCTGAAGTGTTGCGATGGCGGCGTTTGGCAGACTTTGGTGTGGCGGTGATGTCTGAACCTGTGTTTCCGCCGAGTCTGCGTTTACGGGCACCAGCGTACAAGTACTTGCCGAGTGTAAACGGTAAGTGTATTTATAATTAATTTATTTTGTTTATCATTTAATTGTGTATTTTATTTATTTATTATTAACTTTATTAACTATTAATATTTAATTATTTATTCATTTCATTCATTTCTTTCTTATTTATCTATTGTTCACATCTTTTCTATCTATACTTTTCTGCTTAAAATGCATTTTCATTTTAGATTTTCATTTTTCATTACTTTTCACTTTTTCTTATCTATTCGTTATCTTTAAACTTTTACTTTTCCTCTTATCTATAACTTTTATATTTTTCACTTTTCTATTTTATATCTTTCATTTTTATCTTATCATTTTTCTTTTCATTTGCTGATTATTCACTTTTCGTTTTATTCTTTATCATTGTGTGTATGTGTTGTTTGTGTTTTAATAATTAAATGTAAATATAATTTTTGTATTTTTAAATATTAATTTATATATTTTTATAATTATTTATTTAGCCGTTGAGGATGGGGTTCGGCACGATCGCCGACCAGAGCTGTATGACCTACGAGTCGATGAGCGGCCGCTCAGAAAACTCGTCGGTCATACGGCTCTCACATCAATATGACAAAATTATTATATAACCAATATTCATTACCAAAGAGTTCACTTTACATATTTTTACATATTTTTGCGGTAAGAGATATCAAATTCTAACTTAAAGATCTATCCGAATCATATAATAAGGAGTATTTTGAAACCTATTTGTTATTACATAACTAC
>CAJPIZ010001476.1:0-16540 GCA_905368565.1 Medioppia subpectinata | reverse complement strand
TATCACTAATAGACAGGGAGGTGAGGGAGAGGGAGGGGAAGAGAGAGAGAGAGAGTTGGGAGGAATAACACGAAGAATTTTATGTGCTATAAATGAATGGCATTTATTGTTGAGTATTTAGAAAGAGAGCGAAATAATCGTTAAATTAAATGAATCGGAAGAGTATAAGGATTACAATAATCGCACATTTCTTTTCTCCGGCGCTAAAGAATCGCTGATTAACTGAATGCTAACGAATCGTATGAGAAATCAATGCATAAACAATAATAATGAATATTATAATATATTTTCCGTTCACTTATTTTTAGGCAAAGATTTTTCATCCTTTCATACCATTAAATAATTGGAAACCAACAAAAACTTTACTGATTTGTTTGCAATATATTAAATGGTGTATAAATAATGAGTTATATGTTGTAAATCATCATTTTTTATGGTATGTTATTATATTCAAGACGTTGTGTTTAATACAGTATTTAATAAATATAACACATATTTCTAGAATGGGTTTGTGTTTGTGTTGATAGCAAAACAAATGGCACTTACATTATAATTGTTGGGTCTATTGATTAACTCTAGACTAAAACAATAGCTTTTCATATTATATTTATAATAAATTTTGTTGAGTTAAAGGGAGAGAAATCGTGTTGAGACGAGAGAAAAATGTTTGAATAAAATTGTGTCATCAATTTAAACGACTTTCCTTATGGTAATCATAATAATCCTCTAAAATATTTATATTCCGTATAACAAAACAAATATATTTTTGTTTTTATTATTTCTGTTCAAACATTCATCTTATAAAATGGTATGCATTTTATATATCATGCGAAACGATATGAGATTTAAATATAAAGCCAAACGAAAAAACACATACAATAATAATAATATACAACATATTTGAGATGTGTTTCATATAAAGGCCATTCAAACGGCCTCTTCTTCTTTGCATTTGGATGTAATGATGAGCTGATGATTGCCATATGTATTGATTTCATTGACAAACAAAAACAAGTTGATTATAATCGCCAACAAACCGAATGCAATGCCAAACAGATACCAATCCGTCGGATCAAATAAATCGCTTTTTTGAGACAATTGTAGGATTAGGCAAATGATTGTCACTAATAATGGGATTATCAGAAATATTCCGTAATATTGTAATTCTTTAGGTCTGCTTCTGATTACTATCAGTATTCCCGGAGAGAAGATTACAAAACCTGGTAATCAATGAGATATGAATTTATTATTCATGTTTAGTAAATATAAATAATATAGTAGTAATATTGCATATTAATAATGCAACCATAATGATGTTGGTTATAATGGTTTACAATTTAAATATTTATAAATCTTAAATAAAATTTATTTTCAGTTAATAATAGTTTGCATTAATAAAATTTTATAGTGCATAATAATCATCATATAAAATATAATTAAATAAAATATAACGTTATGTGAAAATTGGTAAATGATGGAAGTTTTTTTTATTTAGAAATTGCGAAACTTTCTTAATTTTATTATTGTTTTAAATAGTCTTGAAAAATATATTTTATAATAAGTAAAGTGATATTGTATTTGATAAATGTCTGCATATAATCAGATTAAGCTGTCGTTTCAGCACATAATTAGTGATTATCTGTCAGATTGTTTTGTCTTATGTACTCTTAATATATAAACTACAACATCAGCAAAATTAGCCCCGATTCATTTTAATCTCATTATAATTAGCAATGAATTACTCAACGAATTGTTGTAATCGTATAAACAAAATATAAATTGCAAATAAATTTGTACCAAAAAACAAATTACCAATCATAATTATAATAATATTCTGTGACACATGATTTCTATGTCCACACATAAACAGATAATTGATTCACAAATAATGTTAAAGACATTTCTAATATAACATAAGACACAAACCTATGAGCCCGGAATACATGGGAACATCCCTCCAGTCCCAGCCACCGGCCGTGTAGTCATGTATGGGATAGGGCCACAACCATTTGGTTAGACACATCAAATACAGTCCACTACATAACCCAAAGCTCGTCCCAGTAATTAGGAAATATCGGTAAAACGTACGACACATTATAACCTGGATGATTAGCGATTGATATTAATTTATTTCTATCAATTAAACGCAGAATTAATTATTTTATATTCCTAAACGATAGCAATGTTTTTATTTTTTGTTATTCAATAATATTCATCGCCTGGAAAAACATGGGTTCTTAGCGTTTGGATCATTCATAACATTGTGCCAGAGTTTGCGTACAAAACGGCATCGGATTCAAAATATACATTAAATAATGACTAAATTCCTGGTAATGGATGAAAAGTGTGACCTATTTTTCTTCCCAACTGAGGATTAAATTAAATAATATTTTCACTTAACTTCTCATATAATATATTTATAATTTATATATTGTAAAAATAATACACAAGAATATGCACTTAATCTATGGTTAATAAACAAAACGAGTCCGTAATATGTTTCACTAATATATGAATAAAAGTATTTGGAAGTGCTTTTGACACATAAGAATCGGCAGAATATATGAACAAAAGAAAGTGGAATTTCATATTCAAAACAATATTCTGTACAAAAACTCTATAAACAATATTTTTACTGATTTTTCTATTCAATTATTAACAAAATTAATTATCAAATTATTAATATAATGAAATATTTATTCCATTATGTTCACAATATATTAATTAAAATAAATTATTATAAACTTTAGTATAAATTATATCAATAATGATAAAATCAAAAATATACATTTATATAAAGTAAAGATTTACATGTATAAATATAGTTACTGTAAATTGATTAAATTAAAAAAGCCACCATTTATAAATTACATATTGTAAATGACATTGATATCGTACTAAAATGTCTAATCATGTTATTATTTGAATTTCTATTTTACAAAATAAATGTAATTTCAGATAAAATAAATAGTCATTAACTTATAAATAAAATTCTGTTGTAATAATAAAAACTTACATTACTTTTTCACCACAATTTCATTGCAAAATTCAATTTCGTATACAATTTACTGTATATTCTTAACTATAGGGTTCGCAAAGAGTGTAAATACAGTCGCATCCGTAGCCTAAGGTATTTCTTACACACAATTGCCTTTTTATCATTGAATTAATAATTAATTTATATATTCTTTAGTCGGAAAATAAGGCAATAAATAAGTCTTTATTGGATTCTAAGTCAAACACATATATATCTATATAAATATTCGTAAAATTGTGGAAAATTTATTCAAATTTGATTTTTTAATAAATAAAAGCCCAAAGAATTCCTAAATAAGCAAAATATCCTTTCTTTCCATTCCTTTCCATTCTTTTCCTCTTTTTATTAAAGTTTTTTTCTTTCACTTCTATTCTCGAAAAGACATTACAAAAGATTGTGAGACAAAAATCAATAATAAAAAGAGTTTTGCCAACACCTCAATAGTTATATATACAAAATATATCTAATTTAGAGGCTTTAGCATAACATTTGCTGTGAATATAAATAATTTATTCTTTTCTTTCTTCTCGAAGAGCAGTCAAAAGCACTCAAAGATTTTTAGTTTTGAACCGAGATTTAGGCGCTCAACACAACACAACCCCTATCTATAGATATATATACCACTAAAGAATACACAGAATATATAGTATTGTCTGTTTATAATGTGTGTGCAATTCTTGAAGCGCCGGCAGAATGTCGATCGTATTCAGCGTTGGGTGAAGTGTTTCACACCCTTCACACCATATGTGTATCAAAAAACAACTACACAAATGCCATCAAAATATCAAACAAATCATATCACAACTGAGTAAATAGTTTTTCAATTCATTCAACTTTTTCTCAAGATTTTTATTTTTAGTTTTTCAAAATATTATTTATTGATTTGTAGATAAAATTCCGATTCTTATCTCTCGATAAAAAAGTTAATAATAACGAGAGCCCACTGTAGTGTATGTCAGTGTGTTTTCGCTACCATCTGAACACTTCGTACACTATATATGCTGTACACTGTATAACAAATTTTAGCCGACAAAAACATACAGAGAGTTTGCTCTAATATATTGATCCCAAAACTGCAATTCAATGGCTTCTATAGCGCACACCATATCAGCGGTTGTGTCGGTGCTATCAATATAAATACATAGCCTTATGAAAGCCTCTGTGCACTGGATTCTGGCGTAACAACCGATTCACTCTCAAACACACTATTATATAATACGAGTGTCTGTTATATAAAAATTCTGGTCTCTATTCTCCAGCTATAACTGGTAAATGAAGTTCAACTCAATTGCCATTCATCTGCAACAACACGACAACAAACACCACAACAAATCAAACACAACAAAACCCAAACACAATAAGTTTTCCCGATGTGTTTTAACTCGTTTTTCAACACATATTTATCATATTCTTCTTTCATATTCTTATACAACACTTAATTTATGTGTTATTTTTGTGTGAATATATAAAAGCTGTGGCAATAAATCGTGAAAATTTCTTAAAGTGAAACATAAATATCACCAAAAAGTATGACAAAAGTAGTTTACGAGTCAATTGTCATAATATTCACATCGAGTATCATATTTGGATGCACTCTCTCGTCAGTCCTGTTAATACTGTTGCGACCAAACAGTGATATGTTTGGCATCGACACCAGATTTATCATCGCGGTAATTATTTTATATTATATTTATATCTTTATTTATTATAGTTATATCATAGACAAGTGGCACAATAACCATAGCATGTGTGAGCTATTTATCATTTGTTATATATTAATAATACTCGACTTTTATTCACAATTTATATTCGTTATTATTAATAGCAAAGCGTTTATTATTGTTACTATGAGTTTGAATATACTGTACATAACAACCGCTTTTGTAGTCCATATTGTTAATTGAATTTATTGTTAGAAATTTAAATAAATTTAGTTGTATTGAGAATATATGCAAATCACATATAGTTATTACTTTTAATTACATTTTAGCTAAATATCTAAACTCTTGTATAGAATTGATTATTTTTAATTAATCCAAAACATAGTTTCAGAGAAACTTGTATCCATTAATTACCGATAAAATGTCACACTTTTAATGATATTCAAACTCATTTGAATGTAATTTTGTCAAAACATATCTCACTTTTCAGTAATACTTGAAAATTATACACTTCTTATCACACTTGAAAAAAAACTGTTTGCCTATTATAAGCCAATTTGAGCCATAGATAAGTACATCTATTTATATAACTTTCTTCTGGCGAAAAGACCACTCTTTTATCAAATTAACTTTCAGTCTATTCTCTCTGGGATTAAACATTTCAGACAAATATTTATTGTAAAACACAAAAGAGCTTTCAATGGCTAAAAGGAGAGAAAGAAAGAAAGAGAGACACAATGAAGAGATTGAGTCCAACCATTTATAGAGCCATTGAATTACATATAAAAACAAAAGCTATTGAATGCGAATTAGAGATTACTCTCAGATTAGAGATACTCTCTATTGAATTACATTTTGTGTAATACGAAAAATCACAGCAAAACTTCCTATTTATCGAATTTTTATGCTTAAAACTGAACATCTATTTTGAAATTTCATATATATCATTATAAATTACATTTAATGACAAGTGTTTTATAAAACATTTATAATTTAACACTTTTTACAACAATTGTCCGCCAGATATGCGTATTGAATGTGATTGTGTTCAGCGTTGGTCTCGTGGGGACAATAGCCGAGTCGTTTCGGGCGCTCAACATCTACTCGTGTTTAGTCATTATATTCCCATTCGGTCTCCTATTGATCCAAATGACAGTCCGGATGAGCAAAAAGTCCTTCGACACCATCGATCAGCTTCTGGCCGGAGCTCTGGTCATATTACTCATGCAGATAATCGTCGCCTATCTGTTGGCCAGAGAGATACGGCACTTAACGCTTCTTAATCGTGGGATCAATTATAAGATGTGTCACTTAGAGGATGGCAGTGATGTACAGCTCTGCCAAACAGCACAACAGCCCACAGAGGAGTTGGAGACTTGATATGAAACGCATCGTCGATAAGGCGGTGATGGAGTGGAGGGTCACTGAAAGATAGTGGACAGACATATGGAGAGGGAGTGATGGGAGAGAGAGAGAAACGATTGAGTGATAAGAATGGTATATATAAGTGAAGAGCGATCAAGAAATATGTGAACCAAAATGTGATGTTCGGCCAAATAGTACTGACAATCGATATATAAATAATGATTTGTGTGACGAGAAGTGATGAAAGATAAAGTTTTTTTTTGATTACTTGTTATATACTTTATATTACTGTTATATTATGTGTTCCGGAATTTTTGCCAATAATTTTTTGCACTCATTTTCATTCGTGTAGTTTAAGGGAAAAATTTCTATTAAGAAATCTCAAGTCAATTGATGTGAAATTTTTTCTCTCTTTTATTATATTTTATTATTTTATTTGTGATATATTTGATTGATTAATGACTTTTCTCCCCGTTTTCTCTCATATCACCCAAAGCTTTGCCCATTAAATCATTTGAATGTAATTTTGTGTTTCTATCTCTCAATTCATGAACTCTTTTATAGTTAACTTTTATTTAGTTATTTTCTGTAATAGACTTTTGAGTTTTCTTTATTAAGATTTATTAAATTTTTTGGCTTAACTTTGGGTTTCATTTTTTTCAAATATCAGTACCAAAACTGAGTTTATTTTTGATTAAAACATGTATTGGGCTTATAATTTATACGTATGTTATTTATCATATGTTTTATTAAATATTGTATTGATATATTGATTTCTATGGTCCAATATATTGCCTCACTTTTATGGATGGGTTTTTCTATTTAATATGTTTGAACACAAAAATGCATCCAATATTTTATTCCCATTCAATTTGTTTTATAATTTGTGCCCAAATTTATTGATTAAATGATGAAAACAATCCGATTCTTTGCGGAATCTCTTTATTATTTGTCTAATAAAACACACATAAAAGTCAATAAGTATGGTATGAATCGTATGTCTTATTTCTATGGGCTTTGTTCACAATATTCACAGAATATTCTATATTTTTATCGATGAAATGATGTGAAAGTCTATGCAAATTATATTGTAATACTAAAGTATGTATTGAAATGTTAATTATTAAAATGGGGTTTAATATATTTATTTGACAGTTAAATCTATTGTTTAAAACAAATAGTATTGTGTATTATATTTAGTACAAAACACTGTATTATACTGTATCTGCCTATCATTACAAGCGACGATAACTTTAGTATAAATGTACAAATTATTTGTTAACTGAAACAAAATGTTTGAAGTTTTTGATTGATTACACTGTAATTCATAAAAATTATGATTAAAACTTGCAATAAAATTGTTATTTCTGTAAAATATTTAATAAAAATTTGAATAATATATTATTTGAAGACATAATTATTTATATTGCGGTTTATATGCGATTATTGCTGAAGACATATTTAATCGTAAGTAAAATATATGACAGTAATTAAACGGATAAACAATATTAATGAAAATGTTGAACTCATTTAGATCAAGAGCAATTAGCAAAGCGCCAGATCTAACTCATTCACACCTTCACAACGAGATTCTTAATTAAGAGCAAACGAGTTGTTTGGCTAAGAAATTACTATTATATAAATTATAAGACTTAAAGGCATTGTTTGTAAAACTGATCACAACTTATCCAACAATGCGTTAACAATTTTATATGTTATTTGTATTTGGCGTTTGGTTTTGCAAGAAATGGACAATTTTGACATTTTGTGCGAAACTGATTTACTATAGATATGATAGAAACCATCAATAATAAAGCGTCGGTGATATACAGTATGGGATTAAGTTAGGAGTGGTGTTATGATCCTATAAACCACAATAAATATCATATATAATGGCAATTAAATTGTACGTTAAATTTATTTATTGGTAAACCTAAAAAACAGTGTATTCAGAGAAGTCATGGCAAATATAATAAATCATTTGATTTGTCGCTTAATCCGCCTCTCAATGCTTTTCAATGTATTTAATTGAACGACTGATTCGTCGACCATTCAAATCAAAGTCCAATTGTGTCCATAAATAGTATATGTCTTTCGACTATAAGTCGACATTAGGTTATCATTGAGAATGTAGTTTACATAAGGAATCCATCAGAAAGTCTGTTGGGATGAGAGGCTATGATTTTCAATGATTGTGCACTACAGCAGTGATTGAGTAGTCTTATGACAATTTAATTGAAATATACTCTATGCCTGTATTCTTGGAAAACATTATTTACCATATAATAAAAGTGAATTACAAAATACACAACATATACACAAAATACATGTATTATTTTTATGCTTTATAGTAGTCTTTGTAAATGTGTGAAAAACACATTCCTGTCCGGTCCGGTCCGGAGCCAATCCATTCCTGTTCCTGTCCTGTTCCGGTAGGCAATGGTAAAATATTTTCCGGTCCGGTCCTGTCCGGATCCGGTAATTTCCGGCCAATCCTGTGGTTTAATATAAAAACCAAAGAATCTATAAAAACTCAACTAAATCCCTTAAAAATGACAAAACTATGTCTTAAATGAGATATTGATACAGTTAAACGTGAAAAATATTTCATAAGTTCAGTTATATTTAATAAATTAAATATTTTATAAAATAATTGCTGGCAATATTAGTTTTTCCTGTCATGAATCAATTCCTGTCCGGTCCGGTCCGGAGCAGATATAATCCTGTCCGGTCCTGTTCCGGTAGACAATGGTAAAATATGTTCCGGTCCGGTCCTGTTCCTGTACCGGATCCGGAAAATACCGGATTCCGGATTGTGTTTACAAAGACTAGAAATATCATCTGATTATCATTATATGTCATTTATATCAGATAAGTTTCGGGTGTATTTTATATATTGATAAATAAGACAAAAGTTATAAAACGTTTTATTTTACTTTATTTGTAAATTAACTTATACTATTAAACAGATAATAGAATTTATAGATTATATTATTTTATTTATATTCATATCATATAAAATATTTTAAATACAAGTTATTAATATTTATTCATTTACTATTCATTTAATATTTAATATTAAAAGAAATTTTAAGTCAAATAAACATATAATTCCTTAAATTATTATATAATCAATAATCTAATCACTACTTAATGCTAAGCAATACTGAAATCATTTTGATAATTAGTTATACATTAGGTTTAAAGTCAATATAAAAGACAAACATCTGCCTAAAGCAGTGATCAATAAATTTAATTATTGAACAATTTAAGTGTCAGTAAAATAGCCAACAGATGAACGTATGGACTGAACAGAAGAGCAGAAGATCCGGAGGGTGGAGGGGTTGTGGTCTCTGTACCCATTGAGCCCGAAGGTTGTTGATTAGGGGTTGGAGAGCCTCCTACTGTACCCTGAGATTGTTGCCCTAAAAATAATAGTAAAATTAATATTTTGTATTAATTGTCTAAACAAACAAATATTCTTTATCATATAAATATAAATTATATTAAAAACTTATATATTAAAACTTATAAATCAAATACATACCTTGTTCAGCGGCCATGCACAAAATGGCCATGGTGGATAGAAATGCAATAAATAGAATTGTTTTCATAGTTACACGAATAGTACCGCAACTATTTTGAGAGAGATGTTAACAATAGATGAATGTCTGAAATGAATGGATAGGCGATTAAAGTGTGAATTTATTTTATAAGATGTTCCGCAAATCTAATGGCTATTTATATATTGAATGGTTTGCTCAACGATTAGATAACAAGAGTGTAATGTTGTTGTGTCTGTAAATTGTTAGACAATTTCAAAAGGGATTCAATAATATTTGACTTTAAATACATGAAGGAAGTGAATGGATGAGACCAGTGGTCTATGAACAATGTCAATCACCTTGATTAGATTATAATATATTTAATGCTGTTTAACTAATACTGAATTAATATGGTGATTAAAACAAGTTAATAAAACTCTTTAACTTAAATATATCACAAAAATATATAACAGTAAGGAATAAAATGTTGAATAAGTATAATGTGTTATACGATACCAACCTTTTCGTCCAACCGAACTAAAGGCCTATCGCTGTCTATAATGACTTTAATTAGATATTTGTTGTGTTTGCAGTCGTTTTTATTAATACCACACATGTTAACGCACAAAATCACAGGCAATATATGTTAATGAAAAGGAAACTGCGGCACAAACGATAAGTAAGTGCATTATTTGTTTTACTGTGTTTTGAAGAGTTAGTAAGTGTGTCAATAGCTGAGAAAAGACATTAAAAAGAATAAATTTTTACTAAAATTCTAATTAAATGACAAAAACAATACTTATATTTGATATGTAATATACAGTACACTAGAATATTCTACAATATTGAACAGTAGAAGCAATTCATTACATCTTAATAGCAGCTAAAATAATATTATTTTAATTATATTATTCAGCATTTTATTAGTGGTTGAATATTGAAATTTTAATCCGTTATCGCAATCAGAAATCGAAAATTTACTAATCATTGTCGTGACTATCATTGCAAAACATTTAGTACATGGTTATTTCAAATAGATTAGATATTCATTAAAGACCTACATTAACTTCTAATCATACATCTGATTCAGATTGATGCAATTGCAATCAATGCAATCAATAGACTCATATTGATGCAATTGCAGATAGTCCAATTAATAAAATAATTATTATATTTAAGCCAGTTAATTTTTATGTATCAATTATAATCACATTAATTAGATTATAATTTTCAAATAACAAAGATAGTCTATTTATAAGATTACGTTACATAACCTGTACTACAGGTAATAGGCATTCAGTATAAACTACTTTATCAATATAGGGGGCAAATTAGGGGGTACTAGTGATAATGCGTAACGTTGTTTGTGAATGCATTATGCGGTGATTATTACACAATAACAACTGCCAGAGAGTGAAAGGCATGTCTTCAACGACAACAACATTGGCATCGCTTCCACCGCCAGTGTTGGCCACCTCTGGACACACAGCCACTCATGAGGTATGTATTGTCACCACATGTGTGACCACACACTGTGTGTGTCTATAGCTGTGTGTCTATGATATGACTCTCGCATACAATGATTAGCCGGTCTCTCATTATATGGCATAACATATAGTAATTGCATTTTTGACAGCCTTTTAGACACTATTTATATAAACAATGAACGCATCCAATAGTGTACCCAAAATGTATGCCATATATACCTGTACTGTACCAATGTGTACACCTAGTGGTGCAAATTGGGGCTAAATTTGGTGTAGTTTTTGTAATTGAATCAAATATTCTTTCGCTATATATAGCTATTAAACCTGTAATTCATAGACAATGTTATATGAATACGAGTTGGGGTTCACTATAATTAGTGATATAATGTTAGTAAAGGGTTGACATTATTGACGATTAAAGTAACGTTTGTTGCGATTTATATTATAATTAATATTTGGGTTAAATGAATATTGTATGGGAACTGTATTGGTCTATACCTGTACCGTACAGTATGTATATCAATAGGGAAAATACACAGGAAAATAGTGTGTATATTATGTACATATTGTTTATAATAATTTCTAATGAATGCATTTTATTATATTTTGGCAGACAATCGCTGTTTAGGGCAACGGATCTATTGTTGGATACATTGCGACATCACATGAAGTATTGAATCGAGTATTAAAAGTACGCGAATATAGTTGAGTGAAATAATGCCACACATTAACTGTATTAAGAAAACGGACTACTGGACCAATTCAAGGCCACCCATCGCCACTTTTAAAGTAAGTTTTCCAATTCACCATGGCACTAATTCTAATCTACCTAAACAACTTGTCTCCCCTCTCAAATTGATATGTAAATCAGGTTTAATCCAGTTTGAATGGACTGACCTATAGGTGTGTTAGTCGTGGACTTTGACTTGACTTATGCTGATTTTAAATTAATGCTAATTTTATGATAAAATTTACTAATGATTTAGTGTTTATATTTTGACAGCAATTATGCACGTGATTGTAAAGTCTGTTCCGTATCATTCACGCCAAGTGTATATTATTTACAATTAAAGGCTCTCAAACTGTTTATTTCAATATACATGTCGGTTAAAATATAATTGCCGATACTGCTACTACACGAATCATATGATTAGGGTCATCTTAACCGAGTTTTAATTTAAATAGAAATAAATATTTCACTTATAGATAAATATATTTAAATATTTAGTTTTAAATCTAGAAATTACTGGATTTTTGCATTATTTCCAAAAAAACAATCTTTTTATAGCATTTTAAAGAAAATAAATTTTCACTTTTTTAGTTCATTTCACAATTTAGTTATCATTTGATAAGTATATGAAAGACAGTAAAATGTGGGCAAAAAAAAGTGCATAAATGCAAGTCTCAAGTTCTCGTCAAAGGCCAAGATTTATATATGACATAAATTACACAAATAATTACAAATGGAGTTAAATGTGCTGTTATATTATACGCTATTTGTTATATCACTAGTCACTAGGGTGTGAAACTAGGGTAGTAATAAAAGCATTACTATTTATTAATTATAGCCCATTTCTAAACAACATTTTGATCGCCAATCACTCATTGATTGCTAAATATAGACTTAACCCATACTTTACAGTAAACCATATATTTATAGTTTTAAAAACAAAAAAAGTGTTCAATTCTTTTCGCAAAAACAAATATTTATAAATAGATTATACGCTAAGAGTGTTTGGGATCGGTCAACCCTAGTGAGCGAACTGTGCGTTCGTAAATTACTAGTGCAAAACGGAGTACCCAATATCAGATTGCACATAAACCCAAAATTAAAGTTAAAGTTATGTATATAATATCTAGTTATCAGCATACGATGGCACACAATTGGCACCATTCAAGACAAACGCCAATTACTTTGATCCGAGGCTTCCTCGAGAACGGTCGCTAACTGGCAATAGTTGTCTCAAATGCACGACAAATCGTTATAGGATTAAAGTATGTATCGTTTAAACCATTACATTACTACTGTATGTCTGTTCCCGTCTATTGTCTGGACATAACTTTTTAAAATATTAAATTTCTCGACAAATCATGTCATTATTAAAGCTGTGTTTAATTTTTTTACTGTTCACATATCTAATCATGTTTTCAGTACTGTTTTGAAGTAAATAATTTTTTTATTTCAATTCAACTTTGATTTTATAACAATCGATAAGTAAATTGAGTTTAGTGTTTATACAAATTGTATACCCATTGCCTCTACACTCTGTATTCTGGTCTCATAACCACTGTTTTCCGTTTTCAATATTTTGATGTGCTTTTCATATCACAGTCAATACAAATGATTTACAGTTAAAAATGCTTGAGATTGTGGTGTGAAATGAAGAACACATACCAATCAGTTGGGATCACTCGCTTGACACGCAAGCATTTAATGATCACGTTTTGCCTCATGGGTTATAGTCTAACGTGTATTTGGGTTTTAATTTCAATTTCAATACATATATTATAGATCAATAGTCGTATTGATGGCACACAATTGGCACCATTCAAGACAAACGCCAATTACTTTGATCCGAGGCTTCCTCGAGAGCGGTCGCTAACTGGCAATAGTTGTCTCAAATGCACGACAAATCGTTATAGGATTAAAGTACGTATTGTTTAAACCATTGCATTACTACTGTATGTCTGTTCCCGTCTATTGTCTGGACATAACTTTTAAAAATATTAAATTTCTCGACAAATCATGTCATTATTAAAGCTGTGCTTAATTTTTATTGCTTACATATCTAATCATGTTTTCAGTACTGTTTTGAAGTAAATAATTTTTTAATTTCAAACTTTGATTTTATAACAATCGATAAGTAAATTGAGTTTTTAGTGTTTATACAAATTGTATACCCAATGCCTCTACACTCTGTGTTCTGGTCTCATAACCACTGTTTTCCGTTTTCAATATTTTGATGTGCTTTTCATATCACAGTCAATACAAATGATTTACAGTTAAAAATGCTTGAGATTGTGGTGTGAAATGAAGAACACATACCAATTATGAGATCATTTCGAGGGATGAAAAACAAATTCTCATTCATTTTTGATACAAATGATAATCTCTGGAAAAGAGTCCAAAAGTAATAATTCGTGTTAAGAACGTGATTATCGATTCAGAGAGAGAGAGAGAGAGAGAGAGAGAGATCAGAGTCTGACTTAAATATTTAATTTATAATTTAGTTTAAATATAGAATATATTTCGACAAAAACTTTTTTTATAAATACAATTTTACATTTGTGTTACCAGTAGTTACATATAAAAAGCTGATATAATTAGTTAGTGATTACAATCAGCACATGTGTTAATACAATTTTTTATGCGTCTATAATATAGACATATCACTAATAGACAGGGAGGTGAGGGAGAGGGAGGGGAAGAGAGAGAGAGAGCATTGAAAAATACAACTTTTAAAAATTATATGAGGATAGTTACTACAGACAAACTAATCTCGATATAATGCTTGCATAAAACAGTGCTTACATTGAAACGATTGCGAGAAAAAATTCACTGCAATTTTTAAATATACATTTTAAAACAGTTTATCAGATATTTTGTCTGTGATTCTGGCCATCAGAGTATGAATTACAGTCTATTACTGTATAATTTTTTATGAACTTTAGGCCTAACAATCACTTTTCTATCGTCTAATTATAATTAATCATAAATTTGTTTATCTGTTTCTCATTTCATCTCTCATTCACCAACACATCGACTAATAGACAGAAAATGATGTCTCGTTATCAGCGCTGGGTTTGGCTAATATTCTTCGAGTACCGCTACAGAATCGGTGAGTCTATAAAAGTGATCGCTTAAGACAATTATTTTATATTTTCAGTCACAATTTAATTTACACACAACACATTAAGCATTGCTTTTTAATTGTGATTATTATATCAATTCAATGAAGTGTTTAATAGAGTCTCAATTATTAGTGTTTTGCAAACCATTCAATCGATATCAATATGTTTATGATTTTCGTCTTAATCTGACGACAATTAATGTGTGAATAATATTTTGTTTTTACGGCTAATATTTGAATGCAAAGCCTCTCTCCTTAATCTCTTTTAAGAATATTTTTAATGTTGAAAAACGTTATTTTATTTTAAATTAAAAGTTATATAATATTTAGTAGAGTTAACGGGAAGTTGTCGACTGAAAATACATACTATGTTTTTATCTGTATGTGATTTCGTTATAAATCCTGTAAACTTGATTTTGAACTGAAAACGACTCATTGAACTTCTTATTGAATACTTTTTTATATATCAAGTGTTACAGCGTTTTGTTTTTATACATATTTAATCGCATATTTAATATAAATAATACTACAAAATGTCTGCAATACTAGCAATAATGACTGGCTATTGCTGTCAAATTATAGCCAAAATAAGGCACATATTCTCACCTAAATTATCGACTGATTTCAGGTATACATCAAATATTTGGTTTAAATAAATTCAATTTCTTATAAATTTTTATATACTTTACATGTTTTGGTGATTATACTGTTAGAAGAGAGTATATGTAAAGATCATTTCAGAAGTAATTAATGTCAGCAATAATTAATAGATACGTTAATCTAATTATTCAAAAATGCAAAGTATTTGCATTTATTCCCGACTTTTTGCGAATTTATTTCCCAAAAATACTCATTCAATGAATGGAAAAGTAAAGCATTAAATTAGTTGTTTATATAATTATTATGAAACTGGGTTTTTTGTTTTTCATTCCACATTACCTTCAGCATTATGTACACGTGATAGTAGTGTGACCATAGGTTTTTAACAAAATAACAACTTGTATGTTGTGATGCTAGTCAATTAAAATTGTTAATCTTAAGCACTTGAAATGAGAAATACGATTAGACCATTTAGTTAACATTACTTTACACTTAATATTCAATCTCAAACATAACTATTTATGCAGTATTTAGTAATTAATGTGATGGATATTCTACCTAATGTTTTTGTACGTAACTTGTGTTTTATATTTATACCGGTATTAAAACTATTCACCGATATAAGTGTTGCAATGTTTTGATAACATTGGCACAAATATTATGATTTATTTTTTTTTCATTGGGTATCAGTTTATTTGCATTTACTATCGAGACATTGAATCGCCGGACATTGAAATTGGCGTAAACATCAACAATCGACGCCTTAATAGTGTACACTTACTGTACACTATACACACTGTTTTGTACGCTAATATGGCTAGAAGTTTGTTTTTGTGCAAATAATCTAGATGATTGAGATGTTGTTGACGATTACGGCGATTCAATGTCCGCACCCAATGAGTTGATTGTATCGACATTTAACGATATGATTGTTTCATTTGCGTGTGTCTTAGCGGCGATGAAAACCTAATATCGCGATCGTTTTATTACGCCT
>CAJPIZ010001475.1:0-16541 GCA_905368565.1 Medioppia subpectinata | reverse complement strand
CACGTGTTTTAACAAATCATGACAAGTGGTCACTCTATGTGCTCAACAGTTCCCTAAGTCTCTGTTGGTGGCGCTGATAGCGGCGCTCGTAGGCGTTGTAAGCCTTGAAGTCCAGGTTACGACTGGCGCGGTTCAGGTCGCGCTCCAGTGTACGCAATTGTGTCAGCTCGTTGTTCAATCGCTGGGCCAACCGGGCGTTTGTGCTCCTGTACCGGGTGTAGTGGCCCTCGTACTCGCGGATTAGCGGTTGCACGCGTCCTAGTATTACGGTGGACCGGTAGTCGGCCGCTACGGCTATAAATTGTACAGGGTAGAAAAATTAATCATTAATATTAGAACAAGGTAAGTAATCATTTAATAATAAATAATTATTTTTGATTGATGTGAGATTAATTATTATGTTAAAAAATTTAATTACTATAACACTAACTATAATTATATTATAATACGTACCACATACGAGTGCGGCCACGCACACTAATGCGAAGATGATAACTTTCATTGTTAGACAAAAGACTTTTTAATAACTTGCTTAATAAATGTCAATCAAAATATTTGTTAAACCTTTAATGTCTGGTTATAAGTCTCGCATCCCTTATATACACTCATTAAGTGTTTATAAACTACAGAGTGTTATACGCTTGTTGTGCAATACATGGTAATATTGAGTTATCATCCGACCAAACGCAAACATTTCTCAGGAAATCCATGAACCTCACTTTAAAAATAAAACTATTTTTGATGGAAATCTCTCTCTCTCTCTCTCTCTCTCTCTCTCTCTCTCTCTCTGTCGATTTGTTATCAAGGTGAACAACAAAAACTCTCTTTGTACCGACATTCAATTGCCCTCCTATTCGCGCAATACTACTATACTATCACTGTTTATATAATGTTTATAAAATATTAAATTATCTAACATGTTTATTTTATTTAATTACACACTTAGATTCATAAATCATTTATGTATAATAAAAATTCCAGTGATTTTGGTTTATTTTCAGTACCAAATGATGCCAAAATAAATACCATAACCCTTTTATGGAAAATTTTAAACATAACAATGTAAATATTTAAACAATATAAAATTATGTAATTGAATTGTTTTGAAAATGACCTTGGCAATGAGCATGATTATGATTATTAATAATCATTATTAATCTATAAGTATTAGTGCATGCAAATTAAAATGTACAATATATCCTGGTTACACTGTAATATAAATTAGATAAACTATTATCTTATTGCTTTTATTTATATTTATTATTCCATTTAAAAATATATTCAAATATCTAATAAAATAGTTACAAAATTTAGTTGCAATAATAAAATATAAATAAAATTATTTGTGAGTTTTATCAGACAATAACAACTTTGTTTCAAATCCCATGATTTTAGTCTTACTTCCGATAATTAATAAATTATTTATTAAGTATTTGATTTTAAAACTTAAAATTAGAATCATGTTTGGAATTTTAAAAACTCGAAGCAAGCTTATTTAATATAATAATATAAAAATATTAAATGCACATGATGGTCTACGTGTCAAACTTCACATACTTAGCATTAGTTATAATTATTGGTAAATATAGTAGATTCTAGTTAATTATAAATAAGAATTGTTTATTATTTTCATCTAGATTAGTTAGTGACGTAAATGCTAACTAGTTTAATGACATCATATAAATTTAAGATAAATTATTTGTGTTTCTTATAAATTCCTAATAAATACAAACTGTAATAAAAATAATATACGTTTTGTGAATTAATTATTTATCACTTTTAACTTAATGTTTAATTATTACAATAAATTACAGTCGACCATCTATGTTATTAACAAAACGGAATTAACAATTTTAATCTTATTTTTAAATAATTTAAAATATACGGCTTTATTAGTAAGAAGATGGTTAAAATTTTATGATAACACTTAAAGTAAATAAGTCAATTGCAAAAATTTAATCAATGCTTTAGATGTCTATGAGTAACGCTAAGTCTATGGATTATGTTTAGTCTATGGACAATGCTAAATCTGTGATTTTCATGTGTACTTATGCTAATCCTATGGATTCGTATTAAATTTATAAATATTGCTAATCCATTTTTGAGCATCACTCAAATTGTGGTTTACGTATTGTATTGCTGTGTGAACATGCTTAAAAAACTGGTATTTTGTCATATAAATGATGTTTTTAATAAATTAAGATTAACTAAAATATATTGGTATAAATTTTTATAAGTATTATATTACGTAAATAATTGTAAAATTTTAATAAAATATAATTGTTATGATATGAACAACATGGCTAGACTTCTGATAATTTTAATGTTTTATTATAATAAATACAGTAGTCTATGTCGATCATAATAAAATATATAAATTAATTAATAAAAATATTAGTGCATAATTAGTACATAATTTTTGTAATATAAATTAACTATGACGAACCATAAATAATATAACTGAAGCATATGAATATATTGTGTGTTGGCAATAAAACATTATAAATCAATACAATATACGTATGTATATATGTATGTTGATAACTGCAGTAATATATTGCAGCAATAGATATAAATAGGATATATTTTAATAACGAATATATCACGGAATTTAAAAATCAATTGATTACACAATTATTAGAAACTTTATCAAAATTTGCATTTTAAACTTGCACCATATAACTTTATTAAAAACATACGAATATATTGTGTGCGTGCAATAAAAGATTATACCTGTAAATCCATATATTGATAACATCATTAATATTATTTAAAAAACAGTTTTCTTGATAATTAGAAGTTTAAAATAAAATTTTATTCTAAATACACTCCCATTTAGACCTGGATAAACCAATTATGAATTATACATTATTTTTTCCCCACCTTATATTTACTTTCCCCACGTATATAAACCACAGCCCCTGCGACCGCTCATTACACAGTTATTAGTGAACAACAACTTATCAACACTTAAAACATTTTTTATTCCCGTTTGAATCCTAGAGTTAATTAATAGTTTATATTTAATAATATAGTGTTTACTAATTAATTACGAAAGCCGGGAGACAAAGGCGGGTATTATTGAGTAAAAATATTGGTCGATAACAGGGAATGTGTGATGACTCACATTCATCCCATCGGACAAATCTGGTAAGTGTATGTCAGCCCCCAATATCAGCCTGGTGAACTGTAGTTAGATTGTTTTAATTAAACAAATTAATTATATTATTAACACGTTTGCCAAATTACTACATGTTAGATCACCGCATGAATTTAATGCAATAATTCAATCTGTAGATTTAACTTGGATAAACGGACACTAATGAATCATGTAAATTATGCTATCTATAATTAATAATTATTACTTATGTATAATACTATAATAAGAAATATACAGTAGTCTTTCTGGTAATATACTGTTATGTTATTTTAATAAGTTGCTTTAATAAGGTAATTTATGTATTTTAAATTTATTTTAGTGTAGTATAAAATACCACAGTAAAATTAATTAATTTCAGCTTATATTTAATGATTAACGTCTATAATAAATGAATTTAAATATAAATGAAAAAAATTAAGCATAATACATTTACACAAGTATAATATCACCGTATACTGTATTCACTTTACCTTACAAAAAGAACATTATAAATCAATATATTGATAAGAGTAAAACATCCATTAAAAATCATATATGAATAATAAAGCATTAATGTAATATGAGATATAGTTTTAATAAATCAATTAACGATTATTTTATATTACCTTTATTCTTAGATTTTGATAATTACATCAATGTACAGTACATGCTGGGACTTGCAATAAATATTAATAATTAACGTATATTATACACAGTGTTAACCCTTAAAGCTTAAACTATAATTATGAACGTTGTAAATAAACTGGGAAACTAATCTCCCAGCAGTTAATGCATAAACTGGGAGATTAGTCTCCCACGCTTTAGTGCTGTTTATGCTGGGAGAATAGTCTCCCAGTTTATGCAGTTTAATGCTGGGAGATAAATCTCCCAGTTTATGCAGTAGACGCAGAAAAAGATTAGCACTATTTATACTGCAGGAAAAAAGTTGCATTGCGCATAAACTGGGAGAATAATTACCAAAACTTTAATTAAACCATGATAATTAATTAATCATATAATTTATAATTATATAACTTTACATATTTATAAATTTAACTACTTATGAGGCATTTCTGGATTTTTTTCTAGCTAGCACTCTTTGTTGATTTTTAATTGAAATTCAAAGTGCAAATGGGAGACTAATCTCCCAGTTTAAGCTTCTAGGGTTAAACAAATAAAAAATTATATGTTTGATAATTTTCTGTCAAACCCATTTAATTTACCATTTAAACATGATTATAATTTTATTGTATATTTAAAATTAAGTTACAGTTTGTTATAAATTTAATTAGTTACATACATTAGTTACGTTAAATTTACATTTTCATATTAGTTATTATAATTTTTTATAATTAATCATAATATTCTACAAATGGTCAATTAAATCATAATTTGTAAATCATCATGTTGGTTCACAATTTTGATTGCAGATTTGTGTAACTGACTGTAAACTAATGTTAAACTTAAAGATATATTTGTATCATAATTATTTTCAACTTAGTAATTGGAAGAAAAGAAAAATTGAGTTAATTTTGTCAAAGAATACACCTTGATACTGTATAATATGTCAATGGCTTATTTAGCCTATGGTGTCAAAAATTGCCCAAAACTAATTAATATATCCAATTTGTGATTTTAAATTTATAAAACACTTTACATCTTTTTTCTACAAACATAACATCCCTGTAATAAACAGATTGTCTGTTACGATGGGTCCGCAAATCGTTCAATGCTTTTAGAATATAACCACGTGATTGTTTTCACAAAATTGCATGTTGTAAATATTGGACATCAATACATATGTATCAATTTATAAAATTGTCATTTTAATGGTTCCCTTGCAGTGATCTTACAAAGATTATTATTTGTCAGTTTATTCTTATAATTTTATTTATATTTTCAAGTAATTTTCAAAACAAATATTATTATATTTTATAAGAATTAAAATAAACAAAAATATTTACAGATTGGAAATAGTGTTTAGATTGTTTAAAACAATGTTTAGATTGAAAATACCTTGCACCTCTAATTTAAGTATAAATTTGTGCAAAATTATAAATTTTGTTACAGATTAATAATTAGTTTTAATATAATTAAATAAATTGTGTTTAAATTTTAATAAAATGATATTCACTAATGAATTAATATGAAATTAAATTTTTATAATACTATAAATACTGAAAACATGTAATGTATATAAAATTAACCAGATGCTTAAATATTATGTTTTGTAATAATTTGTAAAGAGTGATATATTTTATTTATTAAATACAAAAAATGTAATGCAATTAAATTTTATAAATATCTCACGGTGAAATAGAACCGGTTAATTAATAATTTTAATACGATTATAATTATATTGTGTATTTGATATTATGTTACAGTTTATTATAAAAGTTTAATTAAGGTTAGCTAAGTAAATTAGTTGTAATTATAATACAGTACAATGTGTTGATGTGTTTTATACAAAAATATATTTTGACAATATAATTTGATTTGAAATAAACTGCCAAAATATTACAAATAATTAACTAATTGGCAAACATTATACAGTTTTCCAAATAACTATCTTTAGTCCGAAAAACGCGAATAACTTTTGACTGGATGATTCAATTTTGAATCTGTTTTCACAGAATTGTTGCCTGATAACACCAGAGTAATTCCATATATAATTTGCCTAGTTAACTATCACTGCTACAGAAATATGTCAGATTTAGTAACGGACAAATTTCTCATAGAAAAGCATTGAATAATCATTCAACCAAAATAGACAATACAGTTACAGTCAAACATCTGTGTTATCAACAAAACGGTTCCATGGCATTTGGTTGATAACATAGATTAGTTGACAACATAGAAATTGCATTGAAATACACTAAAAATTCGTTTATTTGTTAAATATACAAACTATAATATATTTACCTAAATATTTGTGTAATTATTTGGTTGGCCTCGATTAGAACCGTCCTTAAATTACATGATTAATTAATACTTTGGTTAATTTTTCAAGGTATTAACTTACAATATAATTTATGTACCTTTGATATATTATAAGTAAATGTGAGCGTGTTTTAAGCACGTGTAGGCATAAGTCCATCGCAGACACCGGCACTTGGCTAATAGTGTGACCGCAGCATAAGATTGTGCGCATAAACCGTGCGATTGGCGCCACATATTAGAGCGACGGTCAGTATGTCATGGATTGCCGTTTAGTGAAGTCATTACCGAACGTAACCTAATTATCGCCGGTCACGCGATTAGAGTGTAATCAATATTTGCATAATTATACGTTAAAAATATAACATTATTAAACTTAAAATAAATATAATATGGATGGATATTCTAAGTTCATTTTAACAAAATAAATAGAACTCATTGTTTTGTACCTTGTTATTTGTAATTCATTGATGTTTTTGTTATAATTAATCAATTAAATGGTATTTTGAAATTTATTATTATCTGTTTGAATGTATGATTAATTGTATATATTCAGCAAAATTAAGCTGCTATTTATTAGATGGAATAATCTTAGAATTACGTTTTTATGCAATTATAATTATATTATAAAATTATAAAAATTTTAGTGTGCACAGATTGATTCTTTATATAACATATAAATATAATTATGAACGTGATATAATTTTAATACAATTAAGTTAGTATAATCAATAATAAATTGGATTGTTATCCATATTACGTTTGATGGATTTTATAATAATAATAATTAAATGTTGCATTTACCTTAACCAAATAAATAGAGCTCATTTTTGAGCCTTGTTTTAATTAATTCATTGATGTGTTTGTTATAATTAATAATTTATATTTTCTTTTAAAAATTATTAATGCATTTATTAATATATTATTTATAGCGTATGCAATTAATTAAAACTGTAATTTATTACATAGAGTAGTTTTAGAATTATGTTTTTATGCAATTATAATTAAATTGGGTGAAAACACCAGGACATTTAAATTAAAATTTTAATAAAAAATATAAATAATTGTAAAATTATAATTTTATAAATAATTGTAGTATATAATTACCATAAGCGCGTGTCTCTGTAATTGACACAATGAAATAAATTATAAGACTTACAACTAGTTCATTAACCTAATATTAGTTCAACAAGCATTGATCTAGATTAATTTGTGTGCTCAATACATAAATAATACTAGAAATATAAAGATTGTCATTTCATATTAATTATAACAATTATAAAAACAATAATCTTTCTTCTTTTATCTGGTAGTAATTAAATATAAAATTGTTCATAATATTTATAATAATAATAATAGTTATTAATAATTTTTGTCATATATTTTTAATTAATTAGGATGAACCAGTTTAGTTTGCGAAACCATGCGCATTGTTCAATGTAATTAATTATTATATAGTATTTTTATATAATAATATTAAATAAATGAAAAATTTATTATATAAAAATAAATAATCATTAATTTTATATTTATTTGAACAATTTGTTATTATATAACTTATAGTAAATATTTCAGTAAATAATATTCAGTATTAATAACTATTACTAAAACTAACAAGGTCAAAATTATGAGATAAATATCGCTTAATTTGGAAAAAAATTACTAAAAAAATAATTACAAATATATTAAAAATTTAATTTTTAATTTCAAATTTATAATGAAAGTTTTAAACATAACTTACCTACTTCTAATATTGTTTATAATGATTATGATGGGCAACGCATTATTTCGCATTAAATTGTATTCAGGAAAATCCAACAAAAATGGTCACCGTGATCATGGCCCTAAAGTACCAAGACATTCTAAAACTGGCCATTCTATTGGTCATAGCTATGGTCAACCAATTAGTACTCATCAAGTTGGCCCGGCTAAACCTGGCCACCCAAACAGACCTAGACCAGTTAGACAAGCACAAGTATTACTGACCAATGATTTTAATTCAGACTATTACGGAATTATATCACTGGGCACTCCACCACAAACATTCAAAGTATGTATATATTTAGGCATGATGAAAATTTTTATTTTTTTAAATTTTATTTATTTATATATTAATAATTATAAAATTTTAAATATATTATATTATTATGCACAAATAGATCATGTTTGATACGGGCAGCTCCGACCTATGGATGCCGTCCATAAACTGTCAAACCGGGTGCACAAATACCGTTGAATACAACTCCGGGGCGTCGATCACATACCAGGCCAACGGCGCCGCCTTATTCATTGGCTACGGCGATGGCAGTAATGTCAGCGGCATTTTGGACCAGGATGTGTTGAACTTTGGTGGCTTAACAGTACAAAATCAGATATTTGCCGAGATTACCACGCTCAATAACCCTGATTCAGTCTATGACGGAATACTAGGCATGGGATACCCGTCACTGGCCAATTCGGGCGTTACACCGCCGTTTAACAACATGATCAATCAGGGATTGGTAGTCCCGGTGTTTTCATTCTACCTGAACCGTGACATTAATGGCCAACCGAGCGGTGAACTACTGCTGGGCGGCTCAGATCCCGCCCACTATATCGGCGCCCTTACGTACGTTAGTGTTAGCCAACAGGGCTATTGGCAATTCGCAATGGATGGGGGTAGTGTGACCAACAACGGACCTCAGTTTTGCACCTGTGGCTGTCAGGCGTTTGCCGATACGGGCACATCCCTGATCATGGGCCCCACCCCTGATATTCAAGCTATAAATACCGCTATAAATGGTGTAGACAATGGCGATGGCACCTATAATGTTGATTGCACTATGCTAGGTCAATTGCCAAATATTGAATTTACCATCAGTGGTAAAGAATTCCCGTTAACGCCGGCACAGTATATACAGTCCAACGGCGATCAATGTATGTCAGGGTTTGCTTATAATATCCAACAGTCCGAAGATATGTGGACTTTGGGTGATGTGTTTATCGGTCCCTATTATACTGAGTTTGATTTTGATAATAATCAGCTTGGATTCGCGCCATCAAAATAATTAACTTTGTAATTTTATATTTTTATAATAAATAAATATAAAATTAATTAATATATCTGCTCTAACAAATATAAATATTTTAGTATTTTATAATGTTTACGATATCTCAATATTAATTCACATAAAAATTGATAAATATGTTTGTATTGTCCCTATTAAAAATATGAAGTCATTTTTATGCCCTTCCTGTATATTATTGTCAGAGAGAAACATTTCGGCTCAAGGTTTCGGCTCTGGGAAAGTAGGAAAGGGGTCCGTATACACCCAAAACATTGCGACATCAGTAAAAATAATGTTTTTAAAATGGTTGTCAGAAATGTTATATGCATGTCCCGGACATTCTCCAGTAGTGACAATTTCGTTCGGGAGAACATTTAGTCAAAATATCAATGTAATTGATTAACAATTATATCATGCAATATATCAATCGAACAGATTTTATGAGGAAAATAAAAAACCAATCAATGGATATTTAAATTCTTTTAAATATTTAATTAATTTTGGGTCAATTAAATTATTTAGAAGAGTCCCGACATTTGGGTTAAAGCCGGAAAATTGGCCCCGCTCATTTGGGGACAAGGGTTGGTACGCCAGACTCGGATTCCCAGCTCGGGTGACGTATTATTGCTTTTTCGTTAGCCATATTTGAGAATATTGTGTTGACTGACGTTGAAATGTTTGTGTGTATACGGGCCTCCTTCCTACTAGGGAGACAATTGCAAATGACTGATGAAGTGGTTCTCTCTAATTATTGTATATTTTACTAACTGTAAAAAGTTAGAAATTTATTCAATGTGTTTTGAACAAAATTATATTATAATTTATTGGACCAAACCATCAACAAAAATTACTACATATGTACACCTATCACACTGTATATTTCTATTAATTATTTCAAAATTGTTTCAAATTTTTGAGTATGTTTTGCAAAGTTTACTAGTTTAAAACTAATAATACCAATAATTATAATACCAATAATTATTAATGTATATATAATCATATTGCATGTTTCAACTTTTTAAATAAATTTTTTTTAATGAACATAGTTGACATTATTTAACAATAAAAACTAACATTCATGTTTGTATATGTGACATTATTATTAATTAGCTAGAAACATTGTTTAAATATTTTTATTTGTTTGTAATAAATAATATTTTATATTTACAAGTTTTCTATTCTAACATTTACCATTAATATTATATAATTAATAGTATACTAGAACAATACATTAATATAGCTAACAGTATTAAAATAAACTAGGTCAAAATTAATGTTTAAATAGCGACTCAATTTGGAAAACATTTTCAAATAAACAAAACTACTAAAAATTGTTATACTTTTGTTAAATATACAATGAAAATAATTTATGTGTTAATCTTATTTATAATATTGTGCCTGCTAATTGATTTGACAGAATGTTTGACCAGGATAAAGTTGTATTATGAAAAATCCCATCGTAAACATTTTCCGAGATTAATGAGACACAGAGGTGGTTACTCTACCAAGATAAACAATTATATACATAATTACCTGAATAATCTAGACCACATTGGTGATAATGGCTCACATGTACCAAGAACAGTTAGACAAACATTAGTGACATTAACAAATGATTATAACTTTGACTACTATGGCATCGTAACGCTGGGCACTTCCGGCCAATCATTCAAGGTTTGTAAACTTACATTTTGTATGATTACATCTCTCTCTCTCTCTCTCACTCACTCACTCTCATTATAATTATTATTAATTAATAAATATAATAATTAACATAATAATTTTGTAATATAAATTATGATTAGGTACAATTTGATACGGGAAGCTCCGACCTATGGGTACCATCTATAAATTGTGCAGCATGCCAAAATAAAAACAAATTCAACCCAGCCGCATCTAGCACATGTCAACAAACTGGCCAACCATTCACCATAAACTACAACAGCGGAGGCCAGACCGCCGGTGTGTTAGACATCGATGCGCTCAACTTTGGCGGCCTAATAATTAACCAACAAACATTTGCCGAGGCCACCATGGTCACCGGGTCCAACCTAAACACCGCCTACGACGGTATACTGGGCATGGCCTGGCCCGCCAACGCCATTGACCAGGCTTTGCCGCCGTTTAACAACCTGATCAATCAGGGATCGGTAGCCCCGGTATTCTCATTCTACCTGAACCGTGACATTAATGGCCAACCGGGCGGTGAACTACTGTTGGGCGGCTCAGACCCCGACCACTACACCGGCGCCCTTACGTACGTACCGGTAGTACCGCTCAGTCAAAACGCTCAACAATTATGGTGGTCGTTTAATATGGGTGGAGGTAGTGTGGCCAATGGGGGTCCACAGTTTTGTCAGGGTGGTTGTATGGCAATGGCCGACACCGGGACCACCCTGATTATAGGACCCACAGCTGATATAAGTAATATAAATTCTTTTATCAATGGCCAAGATCAGGGTAATGGCTATTATAATGTGGATTGTAATAGTGTGGCTAATTTACCAGTGATTAGCTTTTGGATTAATGGTGTGGAGTTTCCGCTCACACCTAATCAGTATGTAGTTAATAATGATGGTATTTGTCTGTCCGGTTTTGGTTATGATACAGGTAGCTCAGCCACCATATGGACTTTGGGTGACGTGTTTATCGGCCCCTATTATACCGAGTTTGACTTTGGCAATAGTAGGCTTGGATTTGCCCAAGCTGTTTAATTTAATACTATTTTTAAAAATATGGTAATTGCGACATAGCTATTTCGGGGGTGAACAATTTTGAAAATATTTTTACTAATAAAAAAGTTATTGCAAAAATATTAAAATTTTAGTTTACAATCGGTAGCACAGCGTTTACATTAAGGCCCGCACAGTATATACTGTCTAACGGCAATCAATGTCTGTCAGGTTTTTCTTATAATACCCAACAATCCGATGATATGTGGACTTTAGGTGACGTGTTTATCGGCCCCTATTATACTGAGTTTGATTTTGGCAATAGTAGGCTTGGATTTGCCCAGGCTGTTTAATTTGATACTATTTTTAAAAATATTTTAATAGTTTTGTGTATTTGTTCAATGAAATTATAATTATATGTATTTGTTAATGATACATTCAACAATCGTTAGTTAATCTCAATAAAATTTGGTTTTATTATGTTTGTATTCTGATTTAAATAATATTAGCCGAGCATAAATATTTTATTTTCAAAAATTTCAAAAAATCGTTAAGAAAAGCATAATTTGCAAAATAATGTTTGTTTATGTATTTTGATTGCAGGTTTGTGCAAATGACTGTAAACTTATTTAAAAATTACAAACAAATCTACATTATATTTGTTTAAATTAAATAATTGAAAAAAACTGTTTTTACGTTATATTTTTAAAAATAAATATCATATGTAAATATAATTAAATTTTAATATAAATATAATCTATTATATAAGTCAACAGGGAAAAAACAGTACGTGTAGTGCGTTCTCTCTCTCACACTCTCTTTGGCTCTGATCGCTGCCTACAGGCAGAGCCTTAAGCAATACACGTACTGTTTTTTCCCTGTTGACTTATATAATAGATTATATTTATATTAAAATTTAATTTTCTTTGGCTCTGATCGCTGCCTACAGGCAGAGCCTTAAGCAATACACGAGAACGCTATGGAAAAGGCCTAATGTTTGCAAAGTTGGTATGCAATTATATACCCCTTTTAATGGGCAATAAGCTAGTAATATTATATATATTACATATTATATATTAATATATTATATATCAATACATGTACGATGAATACATTTGTTGGTAATTTTCCTTAATAATCTAAATTGGAAATAATGGAAATAAATGAAAATTTTAATATTCATGTCTAGCGATGCCAGATGTCTAGGAACGTCCTGGATAATCCAGGAAATGGACAATTTTTGCAGAGTCCAGGGAGGGGTAATTCCTGGACATGGAAAAATCCAGGACTTAAATTTTGGATAAATGAGTTGTAAAAATAGTATTTAACAAACTCTATAAATATGGGCTAGTGTGTTTTCAATGATATTTATAGATATTGCTAACAATAGTAGTATAAAAACTGATATGACCATTTAAATATATATGTAACTATTAAAAAAAATTTTAAAAACAGTAGATGTATTAGTTACAACATTTAATAAAATATCAGCACATGTAGTTTTGCAGTAAATGTAAACTCAAATCCAGGAAAATTTGCCCAAAATTGTCAGATTTCCCAGGAAATGCCAAAATATTTCTGGCATCGCATTAACATTTATTACATGGAATATGTTTTAGCATTGTGTTTTTATCTAATTATAATTAAATTGGAGAGAAATAAAAGTGTCATTAACTTTAAATTTAAATGAAATAAACAAAAAAGGTTGTATGTAAGCATAGAGTACATTACACAATTTTATAAATAATATTAATTATTTAATTTTTCATTATTAATTTTAGCATAAGCGTTTGTCCCTGTAATTGAAAAAATAAAATAAATTATGGGACTCACAACTAGTTTATTAACCTAGTTTAACACACATTCGATCAAGATTAATTTATGTGCTCAATATATAAATAATACTAAAAAAGTATAAACATTGTCATTTTATATTAATTACAAACATTATAAAACTAACATTGTTTTTTGTTATTTGACAGTAATTAAATATATAATAATTTTTGTTATATATTTTGTAAATAATTAGGATGAACCAGTTTAGTACAATATATTATATAAAAATAAATTATCATTTATTTTATATTTATATAAACAATTTGTTATTATATAAGACATAGTAAATATTTTAGTAAGTAATATCCAGTATGAATAACTATTAATAAAAATAACCAGGTCAAAATAATGATACAAATATCGCGTAAATTTTGAAATTTTTTTTTACTAAAAAAAGTTACTGCAAAAATATTAAAAATTTATTTGTAAATATAATATCAAATTTACAATGAAATTTCTAAACGTAACTTATCTGCTTATAATACTGTTTATAATGATTATGATGGGCGACGCATTATTCCGCATAAAATTGTATTCAGGAAAATCCAACAAAAATGGTCACCGCGATCATGGCCATAAAGTACCAAGACCATATAAAGCTGGTCATTCCACTGGTCATTCCATTGGTCATGTCTATGGTCATAACTATGGCCCGGCTAAACCTGGCCATCCAAACAGACTTAGACCAGTTAGACAAGCACAAGTATTACTGACCAATGATTATAATTCAGACTATTACGGAATGATATCACTGGGCACTCCACCACAAACATTCAAAGTATGTATACATTTATGTATGATGAAAATATTTATCTAGCCACTTAATTATTAATTATTTTATTATGCACAAATAGGTACTGTTTGACACGGGCAGCTCCGACCTATGGGTGCCGTCCATAAACTGTCGAACCGGGTGCCCAAATACCGATGGATACAACGCCGCGGTGTCGACCACATACGAGCCCAACGGCATCGACTTTTTCATTGCCTATGGAGATGGTAGTAGTGCTACCGGTACTTTGGACCAGGATGTGCTAAACTTTGGAGGCTTAATAGTAGAGAATCAGATATTTTCCGAGATCACCACGCTCAATTACCCTGAATCAGTCTATGACGGTATACTAGGCATGGGTTACCCATTACTGGCCGCTTCGGGCGCTACACCCCCGTTTAACAACCTGATCAAACAGTGATTGGTAGCCCCTGTATTTTCATTCTACCTGAACCGTGACATTAATGGCCAACCGGGCGGTGAACTACTGTTGGGCGGCTCAGACCCCGACCACTATACCGGCACCCTTACGTACGTTAGTGTTAGCCAACAGGGCTATTGGCAATTCGCGATGGATGGGGGTAATGTGGCCAACGGCGGACCTCAGATTTGCGCCGGTGGCTGTCAGGCACTTGCCGATACGAGCACAACACTGATCGCTGGCCCCACTGCTGATATTCAAGCTATAAATAATTTTTTAAACGGTACAGACAATGGCAGTGGCATTTATAATGTTAATTGTAATGCATTTATGCAAGGTCAATTGCCAAACATTGAGTTTACCATCGGTGGCACAGCATTCCCGTTAACGCCCGCACAGTATATACTGACAGACGGCGATCAATGTGTGTCAGGTTTTGTTGATAATCAACAGTCCAATGATTTGTGGACTTTGGGTGACGTGTTTATCGGTCCCTATTATACTGAGTTTGATTTTGGTAATAATCGGCTGGGATTCGCTCCATCAAAATAATTAATTTTGTACTTTTAATATTTTCATAATAAATAAATATTATATTAAATAATTAATCTGTTTAACATTTATAGTATCTTATAATGTTTACGATATCTCAATATTATTTTACATATAAATTGATAAATATGCTTGTATTGTCACTATAAAAATATAAAATCATATTCATGCACGGTCTGTATTTTATTGTATATTTTATTGACTGTAAAAAAGTTAGTAATTTATTTTATGTATTTTGAATGACATAATAGTATAATTAATTGGACCATAAACACAACATTCTATATTTTTATTAATTATTTCAACTGTTTAAAATTAGTAAATATACTTTTGCAAAGTTTGCACATTAAAAAATGCGTAATTATTATAATACCAATTAGATTAGATTTAATAATATGTTTAAACTTTTTAAATAACTTTTTAACAAACATAGTTTACATTATTTAACAATAAAAACTAACATTTATGTTTGTAACTTTATATGTGACATTATAATTAATTAGCTAGAAACATTGTTTAACTATTTTTATTTAATTGTAATAAATAATATTTGATATAGACAAGTTTTCTATTTTAACATTTATCATTAATATTATATAATTAATATTATACTAGAACAATACTTCAATGTTGTTAATAGTAGTAGAATAAACTAGGTCAAAATTAATGTTTAAATAGCGACTTACTTTAGGAAACATTTTCAAATACAAAAATATACTAAAAATTGTTATTATCTTGTTAAATATAAAATGAAAATAATTTATGTGTTAATCTTATTTCTAATACTATGCCTGCTGATTGAATTGACAGAATGTTTGACCAGGATAAAGTTGTATTATGAAAAATCCCATTGTAATGACCAACGTAAACATTTTCTGAGATTAATGAGACACAGAGGTGGTTACTCTACCGAGATAAACAAATATATACGTATTTACCTGAATAATCTAGACCAAATTGGTGATAATAACTCACATGTATCAAGAACAGTTAGACAAACAATAGTGACATTAACAAATGATTATAACTTTGACTACTATGGGATCGTAACGCTGGGCACTCCCGGCCAGTCATTCAAGGTTAATAAACTTACATTTTGTAAAATAAAATTGTATGATTACATCTCTCTCTCTCTCTCCTATTAGCACCATCCAATATAATTATA
>CAJPIZ010001474.1:5516-16541 GCA_905368565.1 Medioppia subpectinata | reverse complement strand
CGTCGATATGTGTTATCATGTAATCCATGTCCTCTCGGGTCACGACTTGCGGACAAAAGCGTGACTTAATTAGCCATCGGTTAAAATAGTTGACCACTTCGTTGACGATTGTCTCCGAGCGCTGATCCACAATGAGATGGGCGTAAGAGTCGACTGTCAGCGGCTGGACGTCACCCAACTGTTCCACTCTTTCCTTCAGATAGAGATCCGTTTCGGGTATATATCGGCGGCATTTGAATGGATAGCTGTAGGGATGGTTTGGCCACAGATAGGTCTGCAATCGCTTATACCATCCGCGCTGTCGAGTCCTGTATTTCAAGTTCTTCAGCCGTCGGGACACAAAGTTCACGATAAAACTCATGAGTAAAATCTGAAGATAAAGTTTAAGAACTTTTAAACTCTGTTTACAGCAAAACACATGGTTTTCAAACCACAAACAATTGGTGCCCAAAGAGTTGTTGACGTTATTTATGTGTGTTTTGAGTATTTATAACGCTTTGAATGCATTGAATGGCAATTAAAAGGCATATAAAACGTGAGTAAATGTGTTGTCATTTGTTATGCCATCAGAAAAATGAGATCAAAAATGTCTGCAATTTGTTGTGGTTTTCAGTTTTGACTCTTATTTGTGTCACTAATTGTGTCGTCAAAGTTATGGCCACTTCTTGAGCGCAATCAGCCGTCGGAACCGTTGTGGTGATAGTCATCACTCGATTCAATAGTGTGTCTCTATATCTGTGAATGCAAGCCATGGCTCAAGAGGTCAATCATCACCACAACAACAACAACAACAATACGACCGCCCGTTTGTACTACAATCGGATCCAATCGATGGTCACCCGATTGCCCGCAAACTTGCGATCGTTGGACATGTCTTGGATGCGATTGCGTGGCGACCGTCGGCGCAATAGGAGGTCCTCCGCCTCGCAGACAATCGCCGACTCCACCGATGGTAGCCGTCGGCCATCCGACGAGACGTCGATGGATACGAGTCATAGTGGCGGACATCATCACCACATCCACAGCCATCGACGGCCACCACCGCCGCCGCCCACGAGGCGAGAGTCGTCGCAATCGCTGTTTGGCTCGTCTTCGACGGACAGTACGCCTGTGAACGCGAGTCCAGCGCTCAGTCCGACGGCGACCGCAGGTGTGGCCGTCAATAGCGGTGAGCACTCGCTGTCCCGACCGCCGCACTCACACCTATACAGGCATTCGTCTCATTACCCGCTATTGTTGGGCTCGTATAACAACTGGTCGCTGAACCGCGACGGCGGCCACCGATTCGTATCCCATATGAATAGTAATACAAATAGTAATAATCATAACGTAATTGTGGACAAAGAACGCAATGTGTTGTCGGCGATCATGTCTATTGTGGTGATCGCAACGCTGGCCACAGCTCTGGCCCAACCCAAGTGGTTCTCAATCAACGGCGGTCTCTGTCCGCGCAAATACATCGGTCTTCAGGAGTTCTTTTACGTCGGAAACTTCAATAACTATCACTTCGATGTCAATAAAGGTATGCTATCCTTATTGTTCCCCCCATTTTGATCACTTTAATTGATCCCTATATTTATTAATACTCTTTGTGTGCGATTGTGTTTATCCGTCGATTATTTTCACGCGTCAATTGGCTTTGAGGTCACGAAAGGGTTTTGTTGTTTAGTAAATACCAGTATAGTATTGGTTGTGATATCTGGATGTCATTAACCATTTAAACAGATAATTAGTTGTTTATGGGCTTTGGAAATGTCTTGTGATTATTGAATGTTTTTGAGCCAAAGAGATTTGGCTAAGAGTATTAATTTCAATGGTTTTTGCGATAATAATCAGTTGTTTTTGGGATATTTTTGACGCCAATTTACTCTTGAAATTGAAATTACAAAATACTAATAGATTTTCATTTCGTAGTTTTAATTATGTTTTAATTGATATTTTTGTTAAGACTTTTGCTGCTGCTATCAATTCGTGTCATCACTTGTTTTGACAATTATTTTAATCTTTATTTTAAACGAAAGATTTTATACTTTTAGTTATTTCTGTGATTTCTATGCGATTAGAAATGGTTTTTACACATAATTAATAAAACAAATTATCAAATTTATTTTCAAGTGTTAACTAAATTTAAGCGTTATTTGTTTGCCATTAATTTAGTCCTTATTTTCCATTAATCTTAAATTACTTGAAAGTCTTGAAAACTTTGCGTTTGTTTTTGCGAATGAATGAAAAATTGATTTTTTTAAACAATTGGTTATTTTGTTGTGAATTATAATTAATTTGAAAATCAATTGAAAACATACACGAAATGCGTGAACAGACAGTCGTTTAGGCATTAGTTTAATAATAATTTGTTATTTTTTATTATCAGTTATTTCTTGAGTAACATATTTTTCCTTTTGTTTAATTTTAATGTTTTTAATTATATTCAAAATGTGTTAACCCTTGAAATTAATGCAATTAAAGATTAGATTTTCAATTGGAGAGACAGAGAGAGAGAGAGAGAGAGAGAGAGAGAGATTTAATTTCAATTTATAAAATAAATATTTAATGAATTTACCATTTTTACAATTTGTTTATTTAATTTTGTCGATTTCATTGTAAACAATTGATAAGCATTTATGTCAATACTCGCATCGCAGGTAAAACTGGAAGCGTTTACAACCACCAGAGAGGGTCCGTCGAGCCGCTGGACCCCAAAGAGGTGGAGCGTCAGCTGAACAGCGAGAATATCATACTCTATGGCCTGAACGGTGACCTCAAGAACTGCGTGACCCCCGAGATCGTGACACTGCAGCGGCTGATCATCGGTCTCTGTTTCTTCGCCATTATGTTTAACTTAATTCAGTTCTTCTTCGACACACTCGGCGTCCACAAGAAGTGGCTGAACGCCATCCGCGCCCACGCGTTGGGCAACATATTGGGTGTACTGTTATGTGTGGTGATTGTCGGCGTCTCATACCTGGTCTCCACACTACTGGAGAAACAACAGCACCGGCTCTTGAAAGAGCAACAACAGCACAACACCGCCGCCGCCAGTGGTATCATTTTGAGCGCCGGTTCAGCCGCCGCGTCATTGCCGACCCCCGGCGGGCCCGACACCGCTGTCAATCACGTGGAAGTGAAGTTTGAGTTGAGTTACTATTTGGTGACTTTCTCGGGTCTGTTGGCGATCATCGCCGCCGCGTCTAATCTGTTGCGTCGACCGCAACACTATTACATCGACGCCACCGACGCCTTCTGGACCGACGACTTGGACGACGAACTCGTGACCTCTCCGTCCGCGACGTCGGCGGCCACCACTGTATCGCCGACCCATCACTCGTGGCAACCGTTCCCGACCTCAGCGTCGCGTTCGCTAATGACGTTCCCATCGGTGGGACAGCCGCCGCCACCCCACCCGTCGGTGTCACCGCTGCCGCCGCCGCCTCCCTATACGCCTTAAGATCTAACTATTTGTAGGTTTAGTTTAATTATAATTAATTTGAACACTTAATTAATCTCTCGTTGTTTTTTGAGTACTTTATTAATGCCTTATATTTTTGAAAAATCTCACACAAGATATCAATCTCTGATTTAATAGTGAAATGCGGTATAAAAACGGATTAAAGGGATTAATAATCCGAGTGCTAACCGATTAACCCATATATCTGGGAATTTACTCAAGCCTTGAGTGTGTCATTAATTAATTTTAACGATTAATTTAATTAAAACCACTTTTAATATGTGATTAGGAAAACACAATTACAAGTTGTTTGTAATTAATTTATTAATTATTTTAACATTTTTTGAACGCTTTTTGTTTCGTTGATTAAAACAATTGGTTATCAATTAAGACACGCTTTTAATCGACGTTTTTATCCTTTATGTAAATGACAGACAACTTCTTCTGAGACGAGATATTTTACAAATAGCTTTAAATTAATTGCAAATATATTTTGTAAAACATTTTTTAATTTATTTCTCAATTAGTTCTATAGGTTTTTCATATGTTGTATTGAAATGAAAGTTTTGATTGAAAGCAAAAACTATTTTACTATTTGTATAAATAATGATAACTTAACAAATATTTGTAACTTATTTTCTTTGATTTTTTTTTGGTTGAACACTAAAACACTGTTATAATTAAGAAATACACTGTTATTAATGGTAAATATTTTTTTGTTGATTACTATAATTAATATAAATTAATATAAATATAATGAAAATATATATTCTTGTGTATAATGTTTATTGAATTTAATTAACAATTGTTATGAAAAATAACACTCAAAATAATGTAATGACAAGAAAAATACATATTTTGCTGATTTGTTGTATATTTTGATGAAAAACAAAGTTTTGGGTTAAAATAAGGGATAAAAACACATTTAATTGTATTGATTGAAAACAATGTGAGACTATTGTTTGGATAATTACTCAACAATTAAATCCACGTTTGAATTAACGAAACGGTTTTGTTGTCAAACTTATTGACAGCAATAGAAATGCCGACAATTAAAAGGATGAATGAAATGAATTGAATTCATATCAATGTTTAGTATCTGTTTTCAGCGATTAAATTGACAAACAATACAAAACAGACTCCTCTGTCAGTGAATCCCATACTGAAGACATACTTACAGATCAATTGATTTATTGAATTTATCTTTTATTTTCGGCATTTCCTACCCATATATTTATCCCACGCTTTATATACGATAACCCATAATATATTGGATACAATATTATGGTGAATATTCTGTGAACCAAAAATGTATTATAAACTATTAAATTGTAATATTAAACGGCATTATTTAACTAAAAATATTTCTAATATTTTATTTATTTAAATTATATTAAATCAATTAAAATTCTTTACAGGAAAATATTTTAACGTTAAAATAACAAAACATTTTGCATTGCAATTGGCTTTAACTTTTCACATATAAAAGTTTTAGTTATTAGGGTTTTCATTAGATTAACGATTAGTTTGAATCTAAACTGATTGTCTGTCGACTGGGTGTCTGTCAACGGGTTTAACGAGTGGTGAAATTGTGGATCAATTAACTCGTCTATCATTTATAACTACTGCTATAGACAGACAAAAAAATACAGACAACTACTTATATAGATATTTGTTAGTAATACAGATCTTGCAATGAAAAGCAATGAAAAAATATATAGTTTTTTGAGAAGTAAAATGAAGTGTCATTTATCATCAATCGCTGTATAATAATCTACTCAATGATGATTAGATCAAATCATGTTTGAAATGTTTAAAACTATTTCAATAACAATAACAAACCATTGAATGTGAATCTCAAAAATTAGCTGAATATTAATGGAAAATAACTTAAATCTCAAGAATATAACAGCGAAATGAGTTTCAATTGATTTTAAACGAAATGAAGGACAAGTAAGTGTCTGTATATTATGTGTGTTTCTCTATCCCTGAATACTATAATCATATAATACTGTATTCATTAATGACTTAATAAAATAACCAGTTTTTAGTGATTGACATAAAATATAAGCACTTATACGGAGATATCCATTTGGGAAATGGCATTGGGTTTTGGTGTACACTTGTATAGGCAGTCATCGTCTCTGTCTATGAATTGGACAAATTATATGAGAGAGAAAATACTTGTTAGTCGTCCGACCCTTCAAACTATTCAAACTATTTCTTCAATTCATTTTTCATTCAAATTCATTACTCATTAAGACATTAAACACCTTGTATTCATACAGCGATTCTCTATTCAAGAGTATTATTAATATTCAGTAAACTTTATTTCTTGTCTAATTATTATTATAAGTGATAATGTGTTAAATGATGAGTAGTTGGATATAAATCATTTTATTCCCCTATTGTTATCCGCAATAATATCCATACGTTTGTGTGTATTGTGAGCGCACTTACTGTAACAATTAAAAACCATATTTGAAATAAAGCAAACTAGTTAATTATTTGTCAGTGTGTGATACCCTCTCGACCTACAACCGCAACCACTATTAATTACCCGCTAACACGATATAGCATTTCATTGAAACTTGTTTTTTACCACGTTTGTGAAGTTCGTCGCCACTACTATCACCTGCGAGTGCGTCCGCTGTATCTTATAATACGTTAACAATGGCTGCGGACGCCGAGAGCTCAAAGTCGACGCCGACGCGCAAGCCGTCGGTGTTTACGTTTTTGGCCGCCGGTTCCGCTCTGTTGGGCGCTATTGGTTAGTAAATGACATGATTTTTAAAGTAATTATTTTTTGCTAAACAATCGCTAATTAATTTGTTTGGATTTGATGGACGCCCACAGCCATGGGTACGGTTCTGGGCTGGAGTTCGCCCGCTGTGGCCGACATGTACACCAATGATAGCCATCCACGGCTCACCCAAACGGGGTCTGATGTAACTGTCGAGTCGTGGATCAAGTCTAGCACAACGTTGGGTGCTCTGGTGGGTGCACTCGCCTCCGGTAAGTGCTTAACCCGATTCAAGGGTTGGAATCTGTGGCGTAAAAGAGTTGGGATTCAATTGATGTGCATCTTATAGGACCGTTGGCTCAGGTTATTGGACGCAAACTATCGTTGATATTATACTCGATCCCAATGTTGGCCGGATTCGGGTGCCTATGGCTGGCCAAAGACTTCGCCACCATTATTACCGGCCGAACGCTGACAGGTCTCGGCGCTGGTCTGGTGTCGGGAACGGCGCCCACTTATGTGGTAGAGATCGCCACTGAAAATGTTAGGGGATTATTGGGCACTGGATTTCAGGTATTAATAATCAACGAATTAATGTGTAAATTAAATTATTATTATTTTGTATTAAATTTCTACATTTAGTTAAGCGTTACGATCGGTATACTATTGGTGTATGTGTTCGGGGCGTTCCTGTCGTGGGGTTGGCTATCATTCTGGTGTCTGTTCCCACCCCTGGCTATGGGTGTACTGATGTTACTGATGCCGGAGACGCCGATATGGCTGATGACCAAAGCGGGCGGCGATCACTCCAAAGGTTCCCGAGTGGAGAAGTCGCTCAAGTCGTTACGCGCGGCCGACAACGACAACGAGTCGGAGCTGAACGAGTTGGCAGATCAGGCCCGAGAGGCCCAACGCTCAAAGGGTTTCTCAATGCAAGAATCAACGAATCCGTTGTTTTACAAACCGCTCGTCCTGTCAGTGGTGTTGATGTTTTTGCAGCAATTTTCCGGTATTAATGCCGTGATGTTTAACTCGGCCAAAATGATTCAGGAGTCCGGCTCTTCCATGAAGGGCACACACGCCTCCATCATCATCGCTGTGGCCCAAGTGATCGCCACTCTCGTGGGCTCCCTATTGGTCGACCGGTTGGGTCGAAAGATGTTGCTGATTGGGTCCGGTGCCGGTCACGCGGTATCGCTGGGCATTTTGGGCTTTTTCTACGTGGCCAATCCCGACCGGGGCACCTGGGGCTGGCTCCCGATCTTATGTCTGGTACTGTTTATTATCTCATTCTCGCTCGGCTGGGGTCCAGTGCCGTGGCTTATGATCAACGAGATTACGGGCGTGCAGTACAGGGGTGTGGTGTCGGCGGTGGCCACTGGCGTGAACTGGTTCTGCGCTTTCCTAATCACCCATAACTTCGATACGATTCAAGCGGCGACTTCACCGCAGTTCGCATTCTTCCTGTTCGCCGCCTTCTGTATCGCTTCCATACCATTTGTGATCATCTTTTTGCCCGAAACTAAAGGCAAGTCTTTTGATGACATCGCCCGAGAGTTGGCGGGCAGTTCGGCCGTCACCGCCGCCGTTGACAATACCGGCGCACAGAATAAGTTGGAGATGAAGGGCTTGAATGATGATAAGCCATAACCTGTTGTCGAGCTGATGATAATCACCATAATGTACACATCATTTCAATCTCAATCTTAACTCTCATTTACTTTAAGTTGTTTTTTACAAATGGTTTTTCGCCCGTTTATAGTCACATGTATTTTTTAATTGAGTTTATTTTTTTGTTGCCTTTAATTGTGTTTGAAATCTCATTTCATAACATATTATGCAAAATGTTTAATAACACATATCTGTCGTAAATTTATATAATTTTTGATGTTTTATTTGCTTAGATTTATATAACGTTTTAAATTTTAATTTAATGATATTTTCTGTTTCTATCTCTTATTAGTGTCTTAAATATAATATGAATTAATGTTTTTTCTTCATTTTTTAAACATTTATTTAATGTATAATTTTTTTCTCCAAAGTTTTTAAGTTATGAAAACAAATTGCATTTAAAAAGCGCTCATTTTTATGATGAATTGTTATATATATTTTTATTAACATTTATTACTATTATTGGAAATTAATAGATCTTTTAATGTGTGTTTTGTCTCCTATTTTTATAACAAAAATCCCATAAATATGTTTAAATATTAAAACAAAAAATATAATTAAAATTTAATTTTAAAACAAAACACAATTTATGAGATCATAGATGAAGGAGAAGTACAAGAAGAAGAAGAAAAAGTATATTTTATCGCAAAGATTTATTACTACACCTGTATATACAGTATACAGTTGTGCGGCAATAATAACCTCAAAAATAATACACAAGTTTTGAGGCAATAAGTAATTCTGGAGACCAATTAAGATAGCGATCACTAAAACAGATATGAATAGTAACTTATAATTATTGATCAGACAATCGATACGATAGTTGTAAACAACAGACTGACAGAGAGGGAGGGGAGAGAGGGAGAGAGGGAGGGAGGGAGAGAGAGAGAGAGAGAGAGAGAGAGAGAGAATGTGGTACTAATTGATGGCCGGGCAATAGAGATCTTCGTGGGAGAGCCGCTCGTGGATATCAAGTCAGATATAAAGTTACCATTTTTATTGAGTAATTGTTTACTTTACAAGATATGTACCATTCGTGTAGACATTTACCTGTTGTGATGTCTATTAAATAATCTCTATTTTCATATATAAATAGGTTTTGCTTTTATTTTGGTTGCAATTTTGTGCCTAAAATAACGTTTGTTTTGAAGACTTGTTGATCTCTCTTAAGGTGGGAGAGAGTGATCCTCTCGATAGAGAGTGAGTGAGTGCTTAATGGTCTGTCCCTTAAGCCCATGGACTTAAGATTTAGCCATAATTTTTTTAGCGTACGATTTCCTTAACCTCTAATACACTCTTCACTGGGATTACAAAAAATTACATCAAAGTTATGGCATTTCCTTCGCTCATAGATTATGAACGTATAAATTCATCAAATTTTTTTGTCAGACAAATATCTCTCGATAATCATTATATAAGTAATAACTTAATAACCAAATGCTCAGTGACTGGCACTGGGGCTGTGCTAATGGGCGCCGACACTCAAGAGCCATGTCCTTCTCCAATACTACCCTCCCGTACAGGTGTTCAATCAATTTATTGGTCTTTTTAAATTATATTTCCCATTTTCGGATCTCTCTCTCTCCCCATATTCTGTATATTACTGTTTAGTTTACTTTTAATATCCAATACTACCCTCCCGTATTCTCTCTCTCTCTCTCTCTCTCTCTCTCTCTCTCTCATTAAGAATGAAAGAGACTTATGGCTTAAGAAGTTTTAAAAAATACTTTTTTGATATATTTTTAAAATTCAAAAAACATACTTTTCTTTCGCTTCTTTTCCTCATCTCTAAAATGCAAAATCCATTTTCCAAACAAATCCTGTTTTTCTAATAGAAATTTTTATATCGAATTATAGCTTACATTAGATTACAACTCGATTTTTAAATTTTAATTTTCTTCTTAAAACTAAAATTTTATTTTAATTTTATTTCATTTTTCGGTTGATTTGCGGGATTTTGCGTTGAATGGGGTCAACGCCAACAGACTATTCATATAAATGCATGAAAAATAATGAAAATTCCGGTTTTTTATTATACTTTTTAATATATTTATAAAAAAATTTCTATTAAATTAAGTCAACAATTATTTGTAAGTTTTTTGTTTTCTCCAAAAAACATGTGATGTTTTTGAAATACATAATAGCATAGGATTTATTAGATCAGAGCCTCGAGAGAGAGAGAGAGAGAGATTTGTCTGACAAAAAAATTTGATGTAATTTTTTGTAATCCCAGTGAAGAGTGTATTAGAGGTTTGAGAGAGAGAGAGAGAGAGAATTAAATTACAAATAATACACAAGAATTTGTTGTTTCAAAAAGTTTAAGAGAAAAAGTATTTAAAATGTTTCGAAACATTATTAGCGGAGTATTTATGGGCGGAATTGGAGTCGAAAGCAAATATAAAAGCGCTTTCTCTTTGGGGTTTTGGGGGAATAGTAATGGATATTAAAAGTAAACTAAACAGTAATATACAGAATATGGGGAGAGAGGGAGAGAAGTGGAGGTAATGTTGGGGAAGTGGATTGCACTACACTATACAGCACCAGCACCTGTGCTCCTCACCTGTGTATGACTATCTCGTTAGTAGTCCAGTGCCAAGTGTACCACTAGTGGCCGCATAGGCCGGGATACCAGTCAGTTCCCAGAGTGGCTCTGAGATAAAGGCTGTGGCCTCTCATTGCAATCGGGAGATAAAAGCAAATGTAGAGAGAGAGAGAGAGAGAGAGAGAGAATTAAATTACAAATAATACACAAGAATTTGTTGTTTCAAAAAGTTTAAGAGAAAAAGTATTTAAAATGTTTCGAAACATTATTAGCGGAGTATTTATGGGCGGAATTGGAGTCGAAAGCAAATATAAAAGCGCTTTCTCTTTGGGGTTTTGGGGGAATAGTAATGGATATTAAAAGTAAACTAAACAGTAATATACAGAATATGGGGAGAGAGGGAGAGAAGTGGAGGTAATGTTGGGGAAGTGGATTGCACTACACTATACAGCACCAGCACCTGTGCTCCTCACCTGTGTATGACTATCTCGTTAGTAGTCCAGTGCCAAGTGTACCACTAGTGGCCGCATAGGCCGGGATACCAGTCAGTTCCCAGAGTGGCTCTGAGATAAAGGCTGTGGCCTCTCATTGCAATCGGGAGATAAAAGCAAATGTAGAGAGAGA
>CAJPIZ010001473.1:0-16547 GCA_905368565.1 Medioppia subpectinata | reverse complement strand
GGTATTATTCACACACAGCGATGCTATACGTTAACCACAATTGAGTTATTACTCACACACAGCGATGCTATACATTAACCACAATTGGGGTTAACGTATAGCATCGCTGTGTGTGAGTTGTTTTATAATTGGAACTTTCATGAAAGTTAAAAAAAAGTTTTAAATTTTATTTTAACTTTATGATCTTGATGTAATTGTAAAGTTTTTATAATTAAAAATGATGATCATTTATTATTAATTATAATAAGTAATAAATATTAAAGTATAGATAGTAAAAATGATACTAGTAGACTAATTTAGTCGTAGAAAATGAATTATTATTATAGTAAAAAATTAGGGTTATATACACCTATCGGGATTTATTATTTTTAACTCCATGATACAATTAAATTTATTATTTCAAATAGTTATAATTTAAAAAGTATATGTAGTAAAAAATAGATTAATATAAAAACATGTAGAAAGGCATGCCTACTATGATTGACAGATTTTGGACCAAAGGTCGACTAACAAACATTTACGATTTAGCCACCATAATACTAACTGCGAATTCGAATTAGACTAACCTACCATCAGGTTGAATATTAATATGTTAATTGATTAATAGAAAGATTTTTACAAGATAAATAGTTTGGATATCGTTTACTCGTTAACTTGTTACAATAATAAAAATATAATATGTATATTTATTTAATTATAATACAATACAATAATTATGCATCATTATTATCTAGCGCGAAGGACAATGAATTTGCGATTAATTTTTTTAATACATTTGAACCGCGGACACGCGACATAATTGTAAAGATGTACACACCAACCACTTATATATCGGTTAATGCTTTCTGTTTGCTGCCCGAAAAAAGCGGTACTCGAGAAAAGTATGCCCGACTCCTCAACGCTAAACTGACCGAAACGACCATGCTCAAACAACAGTTAATCTTATATATTATTGAACTAACAAAGAAAAAACAACCTGAACATTTAGCTATTATTGCATGGTAAGTACAAAATTTAAATTTTAAATATAACAAATTATCAATAAATTAATTTGATAATTATTGTATATTATATTGATTTATATTTAATGAAATTAAATTAACTAGTACAATAAGGCTATTCATCAACCAAGCGGCTGATTTACACGAAAGCAATAATGGTTTACGGGAAATGATTAAAGCACTTTTTTCGCGTATATACAATTTAGCCTTCAATGCGATGGAAAAAAATTTGAATATTAAGCCAGTTACAAAATGTGAAATACCGAAATCTTCAGGAAAACCATTGTCAAAGTCGATCACAATATCATTAGCTCGAGCTATCGATAAATACGTGAAAACTCTTTAAATTTTATTTAATTATATTAATATATATTTTTAATTAATAAAAACGTTATTTTAAATTAAATGTTTAAAATTAATATTAATTAATTTATAATTTTATTCATCTCACCTTAATTTGACACACAAGCACATACACAATCTTAATCACTATCATAAATCCTAATAGAATTAGCATCTACATACTTAATATGAGTCCATAGGCTCATTATTTGCACATACACTTAACATTGTCCATTGACATAGTCATACTTCATTAAATAACTTGTACTATTAATATAAACAAGGATAAACAGCGATGCTATACGTTGTAGTGCTCAAAAAATAGATAGTATTTGCATATTGCGTTTAAAAATTGTATTTTGAAAAATTTCTAATGTTGAACATGATTGTTGATATTTAGTTAGTATTAATAATAATTATCTTTATTATTCATCCTATTTTGTTTGCGTGTCCATAGACTTAGAATTACCCATGTTAGACCTATGTTATAGACTTAAGTTATAATCTCATAGAATGGTCAATAAAAGAAACACCAAATGAGTTGACACCTATTTTAAAATTTCACTCGCTAACCAGTTTAAATTATGTCGATGTAGAAAATGTCAATATTTTATGTTTTTTGACATTGGCTTCGGTATAAGAGGTCAATCAAGTTGACCATATCATACCAAAAACTCCCGCAGTTGACAATTAATTTGATATAGTATTTGAATTTCTAAACCTAATACTTTTCGAAATATTGTAGTTTACTTTTGTTAGGTCAATATTTGTACACATTGTATGCTCTCAATGTAGTTCACTGTTAATATTGCCGAGCCTGAGCTTAAATGATGTATAAGTGTCAACACAATCTTTGTTATTAGGTCCGACAAAAAAATCGCGCGCCTCGACAATCGTTATATCTCCCAAACGGAATGAGCTAGATCAATTCTGTAAACTGTAAAATGATGGTCCACATATCTAGTTTTTTGTATCAAACAATTATTAAAACCACGTGACTAGAACATAGAAATTTTTGGGTCATTTCGAAATGCTATGATTTTAGCCCAGTTGTAAGGGGGGTCGGAAGGGGGCGGGTATGGGGTTGAGTAGATGAGATGTGAATGTCTATGACATGATAGTTTCATAAACATCGAATAAGTATTCAGTCGTAGCGAACAATATATTTAAGAAATTTGGCCCAATATTTGGACAAAAATAGTCCAATTTTGACTTTTTTGTACTACATTTTTGTTGTTATAAAAGGTCGACTTCAGAACCATTTTTCCCCATAGACCTAATGTTAAGAAAATTGACAATTTCTTGTCATTGGCTAGACTAATCTGAATCAAACTTTGCTATTATTGACTATGACACCTCCTCTTCCAAATAGCATACCCGCCCCCTTCTGACCTCCCTTTTAACTGGGCTAAAACCATAGCATTTCGAAATGACCCAAAAATTTCTATGTTCTAGTCACGTGGTTTTAATAATTTTTTGATACAAAAAATAGATATGTGGACCATCATTTTACAGTTTACAGAATTGATCTAGCTCATTCCGTTTGGGAGATATAAAGATTGTCGAGGCGCGCGATTTTTTTGACTGACTGGATATCTATCAAAAACTATATAAAAGTCACTAAATATGATGTTTAATAAAAATCATTTTTATAGTTGTTTGCACATAATAAAAATTTGTTCATAATTAGTACTAATAATAAATTTTTCAAAATAAATTCCCGTTCTTACACTTTTGAATTTACCGTTGTTCCCCAATAAATTCCCTAATGGTAACAGGAATTTAATACATTTTCGAATAATAGATAACATTATAAACACTTTATATCAATAAATTATTAAATTTTAAAATTTAAGTCTATTTAAAATACGAAGTGAATTGAAATAAAATATGCCTTTGAGTAAAACGAATGGGACTACAGCTATTGATAGACAAAAGTTGAGTTCATTTTGCATTAATTTATTATAAAAAATGAATTATGCAATTATTGTTATTATGTGTGCTTATTATTAGCGCTAAATCTAATAAATATATTATTGTGATTTACATTGTACTATAGTAATCTCATATTGCGCTCATAATGAATTTGGTTAATTATAATTATTTAATTATAAATAAAGCCCAGCTTTACTAAACCCAGATGGTTGATTTAACCTTGTTATTGATTTCATATTACATTTTATCGTTATACCACCAATCACAACATTTCGATTATTTTATAGAAATACGATATGATACATCGTATGATGTATATCGAATGTGGTTTATTCAAACGCATAATTAATAACTTTATAATTACAAAAGTTTATTTCAATTTTACAAGGTGTACATAAATGCTTTAGCAAAGCTATTTAATAAGGATTAAAATATTGATCAAAAAAATGTGATAAAATATTTTAATCGATAAAATTTTAAGTCATTAAATATCTCAACATGTTAATTTAAATATACTATCTTTGAATTGGAATTAGTGTTGCCAAAAATAAGTTGCCTGTCTCTTGGAATCAGGGTCTGCGTATCGGCGGAAGTATGAATAGCTTTCTGGTTTGAGTTGTGGATAATACATTAATTAAATGGACATTTTTGCAACCAAGCAAATACACTTTTTGCTTTAAAAATTCTCAAACAGCTAATACTACATTGTTTCAATTAATAATTTTTGTTTTTATTATCTTTTAATTAACTAGCCAATAATAACTTACTTATAGCTTGTAATTTATTAGTTGTTATTACTGAGGATAGTTACCCAAAACTAATGCTTCTATTAGTACTATTAGAAGATATTTGTAGAGTATTACAACGAGTAGAGTTATTTATGGTAATATTGTTAAAAATCATATATAAAGATAAAATCTTTATTTATATGTAATTTCAATTTTGATCTTCTTATCTAATAATTACATGTATGTGAATACTTTTGATAATTTTGCTAACTCAATGACAGGTTAAGGAATACTTTGCAAAATCTATAGGAATCTCGGAGAAAATTCTTCTTAAAATTGAATTTATCACGGAATATATGAAAATGACATAACACCACTAATTAAAATTCTAAATATTATCAAGTTTTATCCAGATTATTACTCATCAAATATTGAATACAATAGTTTTCAATTTTTATATTTAATGAATTATTGAATGATATATTTGATTTTATTTTTAAATCTTTTTAATATACACCCTGTTTATACTCAGTCACTATTATGCATTAAATTTTAATGACTAAAATCACTATTTGTATCGTCTCTCATGAGAACACTTTAATTACAGAGTTTAATCAGTTTTTATCTCATATAATAAAAGTAAAAATAATAATGCATTTACAAACATGAATTCAACACAAAACGAAGAAATAGTGATATCTGGCGTTTCGGGTCGTTATCCTGGTATTGATTTTGATAACATTTATTTAATATTTAAATTATTTTTTAAAATTATAATAATTACGACAGAATCTGATTCAGTGGATGAGTTGAGTGACAATCTCTACAATCATATCGATATGATTACAGACGATGAGAGACGGTTCCCGAAGAGTAAGTTATTGTTTTAATTGTTTGACATTATTTAACACTATGTAGAATATAACTAACAAATAAGGAATGGCAAAGCATTTTTAATATTTTGGCATTATTTACAGATTCAATACGAGTCTATAGGATTAGCATTAGTACCCATGACAACAATAGACTAAGCATTGCTATAGATTAACATTACCTATAGACTTAATATTGTAAGTGGTGTAAGGCGGCCAATAGTATAATACTTATAATTTACATAATACAGATATGATAATTAGGGGCCGCCTTACACTAATGCATAGAGATAGCGGTGAGCACCGCATCTCTCTCTCGATCCCTACCTTCAGAGTACTGGAGGCCTCGAATGAATACTGTTGTAATAATACTGTTTGAATACTGAATACTATTTTCCTATAATACTGTTAAACTTAATATTAATTGTGAATTACTTTTAATACTGTTAATTATAATACTCAATAAATAGTTTTGCATTTAAATACTGTGTTTTCTAATACTGAGAAGTAATACTGAACAGAGAAGTATGTACAACAGTATGAGTGTGAGAGTGAGAGAATGAGTGTATGTGTGAAGTGCTCTCCGAGTGAAGCATCCAAGGGTTTGGCTTCTTTAGACGCTTACAATATTAATTCATAAGATTACCAGCACACATAGACTTAACATTACCGATAGACTTAGCACTACCCATGTAAATCCAATATCATTACCATAAGCTGGTATCTTATAGAAACCCATGTTAAACCTATGGGAGGATTCTTATGTTAGAATTTTAAGAATAGCCTTAAGTCATAGACTAAAGCTGTAATCCAATGTTACATCCCATAGGGTGAGGGCCGGGGTGGGGGAGGAGTAGCCGAACGATCCTATAAATAGGGTGACCAACTGTCCTCTATTTAGAGGACAGTCCTCTATTTGGCTATATATTGAATAATGTACCCTTATGATTTACTATAAAAACATAGGTTAAAATTTGTGTCCTCTATTTGTCATAAATTTTTATTGTATGTTTTTCCATTTGTCCTCTAAAACTCTTTGTAATGTCTTCTTTTTCTAAAATGGAAGTTGGTCACCCTACCTATAAACCACATTATTCATATTTTAATTGTTGTTATAAATAATTAACCTCATGAAAATATGTATATTTTAACTACAATTCATATATGAAAAATTAGGTTTATAAAATTGTTTGCCAACACCTTCTTCCACGGATCACGTGAACCAAGGAATACAAAATGCATGTTTTATCATTAAAACCGATATGTATCCACAAAAAGTAATTAGTCTTGTTAAATTATTTAAAGCTTAAGGTAATTACAGTATCATTAGGTTTACAATTTTTTAAAATATTCAAAAAAATATGATGCATGTTTTTAAAACATATTGTTTCAAACAATATATAAAACCTATAACAGAGAGCAAATAATATTTTGCTGTGTTTTATTAATAAAGTGTATAATCATAACATTTCATTGTAGGTAAATATAAGACTCTAAATAGTCATAATACAGATTTTAAAATTCAGCGCTGAATTCGAATCTGAAATCCAAAATATTCGATTTTGAATATTTTTCAAGTAATTCTACTTAGAATGTTTTTTATCGATAATTTTAAAGTGACGTAATTTATTAATATGATATATGGCTTCGATGTAGAATCAGACGCTGATTTAGAATTTTTGGTTTCAACTTTCTACATCAAATATTTTTAATGTTATTCAAATTTTAACATTTAAAAGTCAAATAGATCGAATATTATACATTTAATTTTAAACCCGATTTGATAATATTAATCAGCGTTAAAAACTACATCAAACTCATATATCATATTAATATATTACGTCACTTTAAAATTTTCAATACAAAACGTTCCAAGTCGAATAACTCAAAAAATATTTAAAATATAATATTTTGGATTTCAGATTCAAATTTAGCGCTGAATTCTATATTGATTCCATATATAAAACAAATATGTCACCCCGGGGTATTCCCGGGGTCGCGGGGAATTTAAGAAACATCCCTCATATTAGGCCACACTACACTCGATAGTAGTAAATAAAATATATTATTTGAACATCAAAAAGGTATTACCTACAGTGCACTCGTAGTGACGTGATGCTAATTATCAGTAAACAGTGCTTAGGCTTACAAAATAGCAAAAATAGTTACGAACCCTTCAAGTAGTTAAATACGGTTACAATAAACTGACTCCCAGTACATGATCGGATTACATCCCGTGTTTGGGCGTAATGTTATAAACCACAAACAATAGTTGCTATGCTTAAATGCAATTTTCTATATATAACAAATAGAGTTCAACGGATGTCCGATGTCGAGCGGAAAACTAAAAAATGTGGGCAAATTTGACGCTAACTTCTTTACGGTCAACGATTGGGAGGCAGACTATATGGACGCTCAGATCAGGGCTGCGCTCGAGACAGCATACGAGGCCATCGTTGATTCCGGTTTGTATTTAACGCTAACAACTAAGTTATTAATTACTTAAGTTAAAAATTTTTGCAATACATTATAACAATTTAAATTTAGTTAAAAATTTATAAAGTTTTTTACACCTAACGTTTATAACAAAGGCACAGTCCCGGAATCATTGAGTGGTACAAACACTGGGGTATTCATCGGAATTTGTTGGGAGGAACAATTGCTTGCATATCGAGACTACATACAACTGCCATCGTATAAAAATTTGGTGTCCCAAAAAGTGGCAAATAAATTCAATTTGAAGGGACCGACCTTTTCAGCGGACAGCGCTTGCAGTTCCAGTTTTGTGGCCCTAAACGAAGCCTATCTGGCTATCAAATACGGCCGATGCGACGCCGCCCTCTGCATTGGTGTCAACATATTGTTTAATCCCAATATTCAATATCGTTTTTTCAAATTTAATATGATATCACCGGACAGTAAGTGCATGTGTATGGACGAGAGGGCCAACGGCTACGCAAAAGGTGAAGCAGTGGTCACTGTATTAGTGCAGCGCAGGTCAAGAGCCAAACGAGTGTACGCAACAATAGTTAACATAGTATCAAATAATGATGGCTATAAAGTTGAGGGTATAACGTATCCAAGTTGGCACAGACAAAGTACAGTCATCGCCAAGACGTACGCCCAGTGCAATGTAAATCTGGCCGAAGTTGACTACGTGGAGGCCCATTGCACTGGCACTAAAGCCGGCGATCCCGTTGAGATAAAAGCAATTTACCATGCTATGGCTTTCACAAGTTTGTCTCGTTAAATTATTTAATTAAACAAAATTTTAAATTTGTTATTATAATTTCTAACTATTTCACATAAGTCAATAAAATATTGTAAACTGTTATTAAATCAAATGTTTATTTATAGACAAACGAGAAAAGCCTTTACTGATTGGGGCCTTAAAGTCCAACATCGGTCACACGGAGGCGGCGTCGGGTCTTTGCGCCGTTACTAAAGTAATCCTCGCCTTTGAGAACGAATTAATCCCAGCGAACCTACACTTCAATAAAGCCAACCCAGCGATCGAGTCCTTAATCGAAGGTCACATTCAGCCCATTAACGAGAATACCGTGTTTTCAGGCGATTTGGTCGGACTAAACAATTTTGGGTTCGGTGGCTCTAACACACACCTCATACTACGGTCGCCTAAGATTAAGGCACAGGTAGACAATGACCAGATAATTGACAGGTATCAACGTTTAGTACAGATGTGCGGACGCAGTCAAGGGGCTGTCGAATACTTCTTTGACAAACTGTTTGCAAGGCCTTCAAAAATCAATAAAGATTTACTGCATTTGATCAATGAATTGTCAAAGAGTTCGCCCTATGAGACGGGCACCGGGTGTCGGCCCATGAGATATCGTGGTTTTACGCTAATTAGCGTTAACTCCAGTGTCCATCCCGGACTATCTTCCACACCTATTCAGATTAACAAAGTGGCCAAAACGAGCCGACAATTGTGTTTTTTGTTTTCAGGAATTGGGTCTCAATTTCTAACGATTGACAAACAACTGATGAATTTTGATGTTATCTCAGATTCTATACACAAATCAGCAATTGTATTGCGAGACAAAGGGGTGGATCTGTTGACTAAACCAAATGTTGATTCAAACAATTGGGTGTTGCATACAATACTTTCTGCGGTCGCCATTCAGATGGCTCTGACAGATCAGTTACGGCATTTGGATCTTGAGACCGACCGTATTGTTGGCTACTCTTTCGGTGAGATTGTGTGCGCGTATGCGGACGGCTGTCTCACTGCCCAGGAAACTCTTTTGGTGGCCTATTATTGCGGGAAATTGATTAATGAAATGGCAATCAAAAAAGGTCTATATAACAAATTCAACCAACCAAACACCGATTATATTGGCCATAGTTTGAATCAGTATTGCAATGAAGTGCTGACCATTGGTATGGGCAAAAACTTTGACATCGAGATATTGGTTCAGACGTTAGATTCGGTGATCGGATTCGATCGTAAAAAGTCTTCCAAATGGATCTCTAATTCCAACAATTATATTTGTCATAATGTTAACAGCAAATACTTTGTCGATTGTTTACTATTGCCAATGATGTTAAAAAATACGTTCACTAATTGTTTGCCTAACGGGTCAGTGATTGTCGACTTGTCTCCGGATAATCTAATGGAAAATGAAATCATGAATTTAAATAAAAATTATACATACATTCCTATAATGAAAGAAATGGACGACAATTGCGATTCCTTATTGTTGACCGGTTTGGGCCGTCTCTATACACATGGCTTTAATGTTAGTATAGAAAAACTTTATCCTACAGTTGGGGGTCCGGTATCGACGGGCACTCGAATGCTGTCCCCATTCATCCAATGGGATCACACAAAATCCTACCGTGAAATCAAATTTCCTGATTATTTTAATTTCTTTAAAAATCGATCGGACGAGTCCTATACGATTGACTTTATGGTAAATATATCGGACGTTATGGTCCTATACTATTTAGTTATGATTATATAAAAATTATTAAATTAATATCAGAAAATGTGATTATTTTATTCACCGCAAATTTATTGTCAGGACGTGAATAACCAATACATTCTTGATCACTGTATTGATGGCAAAATCATATTCCCGGGCACCGGGTATCTGATGCTTGCGTGGCGATTATTGGCTTTACACAAAAAAATTTCGTTTAAAGAATTTCCAGTGGAGTTCCGTAACGTACAGCTACTACGGGTCACACCCGTGACGGCCGACAGGAAAGTAACATTTGCTGTGAATTTGGACAGAAGTACCGGACGTTTTCATATAATCGAAAGTGGATCAATTGTGGTGAGCGGTACTGTACGCGAGATTACAAGCGATAAACCGCTGCAATACATGTCTGTATTGAATGAAATACAATCGATTGCCGACACTAGTAATGAAACGCCTATTTGTTTGCAAAGAAAAGATGTGTACAAAATGTTGAGGATTCGGGGTTATAATTACGGCCCGAGTTTCTGCTGCATAACTGACGCCCACAAGATTCAAGACACATATTTGTCGGCCGGTATTGAGTGGCGCAAGAATTGGGTCACTTTTTGCGATTGTTTGTTACAGACATGTAATCTCATTACGCAATCAAAGCAATTGTTGGTTCCGGTGGCCATCGAAGAGCTCCGATGCGATCCAAAACAATTGTTTAGCACAACGGGTTTCGAAAGGCGGACCGTAATTGATCCACACCTGAATATAGTGGTGACGGCGGGACTAGAGATCCGTGGGGTGCGGGTCAGTCCTCTCCACAGGAATGTCAAGTCACAAAAGCCAACTCACATGAGTTATAAGTTCTTCGCGTTTGACGAGTACTTCAAATCTGGATTGGATAACAACATGACGTGTTCCTCATATGATGAGCCAAACTTCCTTCGCTCTCAATTCACAATATTTACCGAAAATCGCAGTGAATTTAGTGGTAATCGCGTGAATATTCTGGAAGTAAATGAGAGCACAGCTCCAATGTATAGCACAATAATGACGGCAATGGATATATTAAAGTATAGTCTCGAAGTTAACATTGTATTGATTGGCCGTACGATTGGTCTCAGAATAGAAGACAAAAACTGCTACACAAATACTTACACTCTCAACGATTCATGTCTGGGATCTGATGTAAGTGATAACAGTATTGATCTGATTGTCTATAAAGATCAAAGTCTATGTAATTTCACTGCAAATGAGACCCAAAACGAAGACAACAATACATTATTTTTTAGTTTTTGGCAAAAACTCACTGAAAATGGTTTCCTATTAATTGTATTGAACGTCGGGAAGGATGAAGTGGTGAAGACTGTGGCCAAAAATATTGGGTTTTGTCTGATTTCTTATAAGAGTGACTGTTTCTCCGTTCAATCACTTTTGTTTCGAAAGATAATTATTGAACCGTTGATTGAAAGACAGATATTCTTCAAATTTACCAACGATTACAGTCATTGGTTAAACAGATTTCAACGAGACTTCAGTGGCATCGGCGACAAACCAGTGGATCAAAATATATGGTTAGTGGCCAACGGGTCGGCTGAGGGTCTGTTGGGATTCATGAAATGCATACAAAAAGAACCGAATGGACATCGCGTCCGATGTCTGCAGATAATGGACACAAATAACGACACTCGAAAGCCAGTGGTATTGGACAAAACAAACGCCGTATTACACGGTATTATTAAAAATAATTTGACGATAAATGTGTTAAAAGATGGTAAAGTCGGTCATTACGTACTTAATGAGCTGCCTGGGGAGCGCAAGACTGTGGACAGTAAACACTGTTTTCTCAATCTGCAAAACAGAGGCGACTTGTCGTCGTTTCAATGGTTTGAATGTCAACACAAGTATTGGCCGCTAAACCAAAAAATTGGCGAAAAGTTGGTTCACATCTACTATTCGGCCCTCAATTTTAAAGACATAATGTTAGCCACGGGTCAGTCAATCGGTTCACAATTACCTCATCTAATACTGAATAATAAATAATTTTTGCTATATTTTAGGTCGACTTCAATTGAAAGCGCCGGACGGAGAGAATGAATGCCTGATTGGATCAGAATTTGCGGGACGGGATGAGAACATGAATCGAGTGATGGGAATGATATTATCGAAAGCATTGGCCACCACGTGTCTGGTCAAAGACATACATTTTTTATGGCCGATTCCCGATTACTGGTCGATGGAAGAGGCGGCTACTGTTCCCTGCGTTTTCGGCACAGCATATTATGCGCTCATAATTAGGGGTAAATTACGGTCAAATGAAACAGTATTGATCCATTCGGGTAGCGGTGGTGTGGGTCAGGCGGCCATCAGAATATGCCTGAGTCTGAACTGTCGTCTATTGATAACCGTTGGCTCTGACGCCAAACGCAAGTTTCTTCAGGAGTTATTCCCGACGTTAGGCGACGAGTGTTTCAGCACATCCCGAGACGCAACTACTTTTAAGCGTCACGTTATGACCGAAACGGACGGCGCGGGCGTTGATGTGGTCCTCAACTCCCTGTCCGACGAAAAACTGTTTGCAAGTTTGGAATGTTTGGCCGCAAATGGACGCTTCCTTGAGATCGGAATATATGATTTCGTCAAAGACTCGCTTTTAAGTATAGTTTTAATTAAACAGTTTTTGATTTTTTAAATATATTAGAATTAATGAAACAATTATCAAACACCACTCCCTCTCTCTCTCTCTCACACACACAAACTCTCTCTCTCTCACAAACTCTCTCTCACACACACACTCTCTCTCTCTCTCTCTCTCTCTCTCTTTCCCTCTCTAGATGTGACGGATCTGTTGCGAAACAAAACATTTGAAGGCATACAATTTGATGCCTTACTTAAGGTTAATGACAGGACATCGCCGACAATGTTGAGGGATAGGCAGAGGATATTAGAACTAATAAACGAGGGCATCGGCTCCGGTGTTGTGCAGCCCCTGAACCGTACGATTTATGACCACAACCGGTGTGAAGAAGCTTTTCGTTTTATGGCCAGCGGTCGACACGTCGGCAAAGTTATCGTCAAAATCCGAGACGAAGAACTTTTCAAACAGATCCTACACTTCAATGCCATCAAAATGCCAGCCATTCCTCGAACGGTATTTTTTTCACACAAGACATATATTATTACCGGTGGTTTGGGAGGAATGGGTTTAGAGATCATTGATTGGATGGTCAATAGGGGAGCGCAGAGATTTGTGGTCACCTCGAGATCTGGTCCTAAACAGCCGTATCAATACTTGCAACTTAAATATTTTAAAGATACTGGCATTGAGATAGTTGTGTGGACTCAACCGCTTGGTTCCGAAAATGATACAAAAGATCTGTTCGTTGAGGCCATGAAATTGGGTCCAATCGGCGGTATATTTCACTTATCGCTAATTATAAGTGACGGCCTTTTAGAGAATCAGTCAATCGACTCGTTTAACAAAGTGTTTGAATCAAAATCTAAACCATTGGAACATTTGGATCAGTTGTCGCGACAAATGTGTCCAGTATTAGATCACTTTGTGGTGTTTTCATCGGCGGTCACATGGCTTGGAAGCGCCGGTCAAAGTAATTACGGTTTCACTAACGCTGTAATGGAGAGACTGTGCGAACAGAGAGAACGCGAGGGTTTGCCGGCTCTGGCCATCCAATGGGGTCTAGTCGGTGACGTCGGTTATGTGGCCGACAACATCACAACCGATGATTATACAATTGGCGTCACGCGATCGCAGCGCATGTACTCATGCCTACAGACGTTGGATCAATTGCTTGAGTCCGATGTCACCATCTGTACCAGTGTTGTTATCAGTGATAAGATAACAAGGATATCTGATTTGTTGGCCAATTGTAAAGATCTGTTGGCAGCAGTGTCTCGCATATTAGGCCACAAAGATTTAGAAAAGTTCGACGCAAAGACCAGTTTATCAGAACTGGGAATGGATTCACTGCTAAGCGTTGAGACAAAACAAGTGATCGAAAGGGACTTCGGGTTAGTTTTGTCCACTCAGGAGATCCAGAACTTGACAATTGAACGCATTCGACAAATCGGCTCACAGACTAAGGCTGCGGTCACTCGTCGCTCGACGGACACCGACCACAACATAACCGATACGTCTGTCGTGTTGGTCGACAACCGCGTGTTTCACATACCAATAGAACGAGTCGTTTATCTTAACGCTATAAAAGAGGGCCGAAAAGTGTTTTACTTACCGCCGACTGACGGCACTTACCATTTGTTTATTCCGGTGGCCACTCGTATGACACGACCGGTCATTGGACTCAATTGGACCGAAGAGTGTTTGTACTTCGGATCGATCGCTGATACGGCGCAACACTTTATAAACGTAATTCATAGCGAGTTTGTCAATCAATTGGACGACGGATTTGATTTGTGTGGCTATTCATATGGCGTGTTTGTGGCCTACGATATGTGTCTGGCATTACAACGGGCGGCCATTAGTGGTTTGGTGTTACCGCTTCCACCACCAAAGCTCATAGCGTTAGACATGTGTCCGGTACAGACTCGCAAAGATGTGGTGGTGTCTTTGGCCGATACACAACATATATTCAACGGCGACGAGAAGTTGGGTTTATTGGCTTCGTTTCTGATGGACAAGATATCGATTCAATCGCAAGAATTGATCGAAACGGTGACGGGTGTGGAGCGCAGCCAATGGGATCGAGTAGTGGCCGAGTTGTTGATTCAGCGCATCGGCGACCCGTGTTTGGCACTAAATGAGGTGATGTTTGCCGTGAAGTCACACGTCCACAAAATGCAACACATGATTCACTATTCCATCGGTGGTCACGATATGGACGGACACCGACTCAAAGGGGATGTATTACTGATACGGGCTGACCAACACATTGTTGGCAATGTTGCTGCTAAAAGTGAGTTCAGGCATACCGTACAACACGACTACGGTTTCGGTGAGGTATGTATCCATTCGCTAGATTTTCTATTAATCAGTCACTCAAACATATGAATAATAACATTACCATGAACTGAATAAAAATCCAAAAGATTATGATTAACATAAAATATTTGTTACTTATAAACTTGGTCTATTTACTCATGAATAAAAAAAAATAATAACAATATAATTTTAAAATATTTTTAACCAAACAGATAATTAGCGGCAAATGTATTGTTTACAAACTGGATGGCAATCACACAAAGTTTATGGCCAATTGTCCGTACCAAATTTCTAAATATATCGCTGATTATCTTAAATCAGATAATCATTGATTACATTAATTCTTTGACGATTCGGTTTATGTTATAATTTTTCAGAAATGTTAATATGTACTTATTTTTATAAATATACGTATGTATGTAAATTTTACTTTATATATGTATCTATTTAATAAGATATGACATTTCGGATTTTTATGACGTAAGATTACATTAATAAACAAAATTAAAATATTTATTATAATTATATTAATATTAAAATCAAGCATACGCATAGGTATAAAGTTATTTTACGACCATGTCGCGTCAATCAAGGTTGTTATTCTTACCATGAGTCGGTGTCTATTAAGACACATCCCGTGGCCATAGCAACTGCAGATACAACCAGTCGCCTTCTATCGTTTGTATTAACGAAGGCACTAAGACTACTCTCTCAGCTGAAATTAAATTGGAAAAACAAATCATGTAACAAATCCCTGTCTGGTATCGAAACCGGAACCTTAGGATCCACATTGATTTACACTAGTATTCTACCACTAGACCAACAAAGCTGACAATTAAAATTAATATATGTTAAGTTGTGTTTACACGCGATAATGGTGTATACTATACACGTAAAATCTATGTACAAAATTAGTGATTAAATCATTAATGAAGATGTGATTTTAGTATAACAAACATTTTACTTTTATTTAATAAAATAAATATTTAATACAACAATTATTAATTGAAGGATGAAGGGTACGAGTCGACGGGTTCCCCATACCCAACGGGTACGGGTGACGGAAATAAAAGTGCTGTCCCGTAAGGAAACGACCGACAATAGGGCCCGTTATATGAACTCGGCTCAAGCGGATGAGTATAAAGAGTCGAGCGATGAAATGTTTCATTTTGTTATTCTTATCGCCAATTATACGACGAGAAAAGAAAAACAAAATACAAAACTTTTCATTGAAGACGGCATTCATCTCAAGCCAAGCGGTCATTAGCTCATAGACTGGATCCTATTATTAAGAAACTATTTAATGTATGAATTTTTGAAATTGTTTTTTATTTGTAATATAATTTATAATATTTATATAATACAGAATTGGATGTTTACGAAAACAATTTCATTATAAAGGGGCAGTCAAGTAATCTTGCAGCTCGCGTTTTGGCCATTACTCCTAAAGTACAAGAGATAATTAGATTCTGTAAAATGGATATAATAGAGAATAATCGGGGAAATTTTTTGTATATTTTATAAATATATTTTGGTCACGTGGTATACAAAATATGGGACAATTCGGAAGGGTCATATTACAGGTCAAATTATAAAAGATGTGGACATGGTTTTAATGTATGATTTATAGAGGGAAAAAAGTGTATTATATAACGTAAAAATTATTAAAATCCAATTGCAGGTTTTCACATAGCAGCTTAACAAATTAGGCCAATTTTTGCATGTTAACCTGTGGCGATGAAAAATAATATTGTATTTTAATATAATTGATTATATTT